>VXAU01000777.1:321402-359700 GCA_013399695.1 Formicarius rufipectus
AAAAAAAAAACAAACAAAAAAACCCCCCAAAACCAAACAAAAAACCAAAACCACACAAAGAAAAAACGTTTTAGGAAGGCAAGACAAGAGTAGACAATGTGGTTCTGTTGGTAAAAGTAATACTATTTAGGCTGACAAATTTGTTATTTCTACTGAAAACCAGATTTCACAAGGTTTGTAGTTGCTCCCATTTAAATTTATCCACTGGGATTCCTGTAAAAGTTTCTATTCCCCTTATTTGCTCAACTTAATTTGTGGAAGGGGTGGTGGAGGGCTTATAAGGTATTGTGAAATGAGTCCATCCAGTGAGACTTCACTATGAAATGAACAAGGACTGTGAAGCACCTGAGCATTGATTCCATGAAGTAACATATATAAACATAAATTCTCAAGCTGGATAAAAAGTGTGCTGGCCTTCAGCTTAGAGATTAACCATGCACCTCTTTTTCCTTCTGTGTAAATCAAAATTTTCTGAAAATATGCAGTTTTGCATTTTATTTTAAACTACAACTTACATTTTAGTTTTACATTTGCATACTTTAGCCTTTACAAAAAAGGTCTTTTCTTCAACATGCTCATCATGGTTATGCCTGAGAACTGTGAGTTGTCAATACAGTACCTCAGGATCAATTAATTTTATTTAGAAATCCAAAAGTAGCTCTGTTTTCAGATTTTGTCTTAGCTTCTAGTGAGTTAATATAATGAAAAATGTTTGTAAAAATAGTAAAAGAAATGTGAAAAACATTTTTACTCTGTTATACTTAGCAGAATAGAATAGGTGTTTGTTACTTTGTATAAAGCTGTCTCCTAGGGTATTTCTGTTTCTAACAAAGGATTAAGGTGTGTCCATGTGAATTTCATTACATTTGTCTTACGACAGTACGACTATGTTAAGGGTAAAATGGCAACCATCTTTCTGGTTCAGCTTACTGGAAGGGCCACCACTGGGCTTGAGTAAATTGCCATCTATCAAGGAAAGGGATCTACTAAACCCTGACAAAAAGAGAGGCAGAAAAGTATATATATGCATAAACAAATCTGACAATAGAGAAGAGCTAGGTTATGAACACAATGCCAGTGAAACACAATGATTTTATTCAGCTGGAAATCATGTCCCTTCTGATATGTATTCACTGCAGCAAATGTGACTTAGTAAAACTTTTATTCTGTAAGGAAACCTTCATAAATACAAGCCTGGTGCATTTTACTTGAACTAGCACACAAGTGCATGTTGTTGAAATATAACTTTAAATAGCTTATGAAGACATCCCTATGAATTCAAAATTACTGTAGTTGCAGAAAAAGCAACAATATCCATCTGTAAATCCTTTAATCATAAGCATTAAAGAATAGTTCTTCAGAGAATCACAGGCTGCTGACTAAAGTTTACATTTTCTTGAGTTGCTTTTGGTGCTGCTAGCTATTTTTCTCATACACATGATGCTAATATGAAGTGACACTTGCACCTGTTGTCACCATCTTATGGTAATTAGCATAGTGCCCTAAGTAGTAGCAGGGCCATCACATCCAAACATAAGCCATTAACATATTGCAGCTGTCATCAGTAGGGAAAGCTAATGGAGTTAGTGGATTTGCACACTACTGCATACCTTGGCTCAGCTAGCATAACTCCCCATATTGGGGTCATTGGGGATAGGAAAAAGAAATGTGGGATGTAGCCAGTCAGGAGTGAAAGAATACATTTTACTGCAGGTTTACTTTCATGTATTATGCATGTCCTTCAAGGTCACTGCATGATCATTTATAAGATTTTAATGAGATATCAAAGTGGAATGGATGGAATGTAATTAATGTGATCATACAGAGAAGATACAGGTATAAAATAGCATGCATGAGGCAGTCAACAAAAAGTGGGAGCAGTGAAGAGAAAAAGACTCTTTGGCTGGATTTCAGCCTGTAAAACAATTTTTCTAGCCTACTTTCAGACACTTAACATCCTGCCAAACAGTTTTCCCCAGCTAACAGTGAAATAAGGGAGGGAATTAGAGAAAATGCATTCTGCTGCTGCTCTTTGAATATAGGCTACCTGCACTTTCCTTCTTTGAGGAAAAATGAGTTGTTGTTGGCTAGACTTTGCAAATGAAGATTTTGGGATAAGCCTGCGCAATGGATTCTTTTTAGGTGAGGCACAGTGTGCGCAGAACTGGCCCCGGAGGAATGAGTGGCTTGTAGTTAAAAGTATGCTAGTCCTACAGAAACATGACTTTTGTGGTCATTATATATTAGATATTTTATTATTGTGGTTCCTCTTGCTGGTAGAGTCTGACAAGTCTGAACTAAACCGAAATTTCAAGATATAAAAGAGCATATTTTAAAGTACCTTTCTAGACCCTTTCTTTATGTAGGTGACTGAGAAGGTACAGAGTCTTAACATATCCCTCACTAGGAAGAGTTCCTTAGATGGTTTTCCTAAGATTACTGCTTGTCCCCAGCCTACTTCAGTTTCACCTTCTTCTTGCCACACAAACACTTCTGTATAAAGACTCCCGTCTATAGATTTTTTTGGAGGGAAAGTGGGATAGGACTGCAAATCAATGTGGTCATGGCGTGTTTACTGCCCCATCAGAACCGAGTGCTCTGTCCTGGGCCAACAGTAGTACTTCTGCATAGGAGCAGGCATAAATGCAAGGGGCTGGAGAGACCAACTTGGTAGCAAAAAAGGCAACACTATCTAGTCATTAAACTAGAGACTGACTCTGCCTCACAAATTTGTCCCACTTTGGCCTTTGGTAAACCACACAAACCATTGTTTTCAGATGTGGGTGAGTAGTTAGACACTTAAATATTCCTGTGGAAGCAGAAACCCATGCTGGAAAATGCTTGCCTCCTCTTATACCATCATGAATCCTATTAATCCTTCTGTGCTTTCTTATACATTCTGCACTCTGTCTTTTTCTAGAAGAGTCTTTCTACAAATACAGTTGTTTGGAAAACCCTGTTTTAAACCTGAAGTGATTTTGAGGACTCTCTCAGGATTTATTCTGTCAGTTGGGAATGGAACACTAAATAGGACATTTGTTGTTGAATTTATGATCTCAGACCCTGAATGCTCAACTGAAAACACAGAACATCTTCAATTCGTGTTACAAGGATTTTCAGTCTGAGCCATTTGAAAAGACAAATATATATAAAAACCTTCACTGCATATAAAGTGTTCAGTGTAATATTAATTTTTGAAAGCAGTGGATATTTTATTTCTACTTAAAACTTATCTATTTCTAAGTACACTTTATATTTTTTGAAAATAACTTTAAGTAATTCTTTATTCTCACAAAATAAAGCAAATTTCTTTCCCCCATCCTCAAAAAACGATTAAAAACAAAGAAATAAATATTTTGTCTAAAAAATAAATGAGAATGTGAACTAAAGCAAGTAAAAGAGTTTTATCAAAACAAGGTTATTTCAGAGATTTACCAATAAGTATATATATTCGCTAAGTTATTTTTAATAATTACTTGACTGAAATTTCAAGTAAATATATTTATAGTAGGTTACTTATTCGTTAGTGGACTGTGTGCTTTTAAAAACTGTTTTATTTGCAAGGCAAGCAGCTGTTCAATCTGACCTTCTAAATGTTTGTTCTGGGAAGAAGGGCTGCTGGATGTAAGTGGAGACTGTCACAAAGAATAGGAAGCCATGAATAGGAGCTCCTGATCAGTATTCCAGGGAAAAGTGATGAACAGAGCTAAATCTAGGTATTTCTCTTTCATGTAGGTTCTTTGTTTCAGTCTTTGTCATCTTCACCTCGTTTTTTTTGCTTCTCTTCCTTGTATTTTACCTATTTTACCTTTCTCACCCTTCTCCCAGTAGTGTTTCCTGTCCTTAATCTACACCTAATTTTTCTCTCTCTCTCCAGCACTTAATGTATTGCCACTGAACTATCTATCCAGAGCCACAACTTTGCTCGAGGTAATTGAAGAGAGGAAAATGTGGGTAGTAGCTCTCTTCTTTCTAAAGAAACTGCACGTGTGGAAGGCCAGTTCAGCCCATGACATGTAAAAATGCTTATAGTGAGGTGCCTTGGAAAACTAATTTTGCACAGGACAGACATATAATGTGGTTCCCAAAGTAAAATGCACTTTTCAGCAGCAGTTGGTAGTTCCAGCAGCTCTCTAACCTGTGACTCCCTCCAGCGGTTGGTTTACCATAGTTTACAAAAACAGGTTTACAAACTTTTTTTCCCATGGAGCTGGCTATGGCAGAGGCTAGGCAGTGTTGCCAGGAAAATGGCAAGTGGAGGCAGGAGATAAATGAAAGGAAATCCCTTCATTTTTGATATCTTTTGCCACAGAGGACCAGAAATGAGCACCTCTCTTGTGATGCCCCACTGAACAAAACCCCTAGTTGGGTACTGTGAGAGACAGGCCAGCCTGAGATCCTTCTGCTGCTACCAAAATCTCTTGCTGTTGTCTTGCATGAGGACATGTCCCGTGTCCTAATTTTGAAGGCACTTTCATTTCTTTCTTACTACAGGAGTTCCTTTTGTTCACCTGAGTGTTCTGAGTGGTGAAAATTGCTGCAGAAAGGAGAGAAGGGTAATTTTCAAAGTGAGCACATGGCAAAAATTTAAGATATGAAAAGAACCTTCCAGTTTCTATTTCTGACCCTATATAAACAAATAAGGTTTTAAAGAGAGTGTCATTTTCAGAAAGTCGAGATAATATCAGGCCTAGAAAAATCAAACAATTTAAAATTCATGAAGGTACCATCTTCCTATTTATAAAAGGTTAAGTTCCCCTAAGCTATGAAAGAAAAACACCCTCTGAAGACCTGGGAAGGCAGTAAACACTGGTGGCAAATGACAGGAATTGATCCTGCTTTTCTGTGCCTGTCATGTCTCTAAATTTTATTTCCACCATTTCTAGGGTACTGTGATAAGAGGGGCAGGGAGAGGAAAAAGGATTACACTGAGGCAAGACTATGGCCCGAGGGCAATGGTACCTGGGTCTCTGACTTTTACTCAATTAGTAGGTCTCCCTGACTGACTGTGAGATGTGCATCTAACTGGAGACTTAGACTGTTGCAAGGTATTGATTAGCCATAATGTGAAGTCAAATCTGAATAAAAAAGCATTGTGATCAAAAGCCTTTCATTGGAGACAGCATGCCCTCCAAGTCAAGGGTCTGCAGAATCTGATGAGCTCTGTTTCCTTTTTGTATGAGAGAGATTTCCATGGTTTACTCATAAAGGCTCTCTTGATAGGAATGTCCAGTGGGCCCTCTGTCAAAAAATCTGATGTCTCAGATTTGACAGGTGCTTGTTAGTTTTTCATCCCAGATCACTCAACGTGCACACAAAACTAGAAGAGATGATGGTTAATAATGCTACATTTCAAGTTGACTTCCTTGCCATTTTTTGCTGGAAACATCACTGATTCAATCACTAACATTAAATTGTCTGCATTAAAGAAAAACAAAGCATAGCCAGCCATGAAATGTATTGGTTTTCTGACTGCTAGGGTTTACACAGCTCAATACAATTCATTGCATTGCATTGTTTGATAGGAAGAGTTTATCCAGATCACATATAAAACAAGAACAAAAAACCTGAAGCAGAGAAAATTGAGAGATCCATTTGAATTAATCTTGTCTTTTTATGAAAATTAGCTTTCTTCTCACTAAAAATATGTTCAAGCAAGGAAACGATCCTACACGCCTTTACTTGCATGGACAATGTACTTTCAAACAGTTCCAGTCCAGTGGGATGTCATATGAATCTACTCCATTGTAGCTCCATCTCTTGTGAGTTGGGGTTGGTTTCTCTCAAAGCGCAAGGGAGGATTGAGGTTTATTTTTATGGACTACTCACATGAAGAATTGCCAAGCCAAAGGTTTAGGCCAACAGAAATGATGCATTTTGGTAATAATATCTCTGGACATTGTTATAACAAAGTCCACACTTTGTCTCTTCTTCTGTAGTTTGTAATCTAAATCCCAAGGCACAGCAGGAGCTGTGTGATGATAGTGGACCATGGGACTCACTGGAGGTAACAGAAGTTCTTATTGATACCGGTGTATGAGACCACTAAAAATGGATCCAAAAAAAAAAAAAAAAAAAGACAAAAGTTTTTATTGAATAAAATGTCACATTACACATGCTTAGTGAATTACCCAATTTGTGAAATGAGTACTTACTCTGAGATTTTATAAATTGTGCTTTATACTTAAACTGCCTTCTCTTGTACTTGCAACATTTCTCACTTCCAAGGAACTACTTGTCATGAAAAAAACAACCAAACACCAAAAAATCACACCAAAACCTCCTCCTTCCCCGCCTTTACTTCCAACATTGAGGGTACCTTGCCAAGGTCCCACCCAAGGCGGTCTGGAGTTAGGGCTCAGCCCCTTTCAATGCACTAAAGGATTTTAATATTACTGTCTCTGTTCCCAATGAGTGCCCCAAACACAGACATATGAACTACCAGTCCTGCCATGGAGCTTTCACATGTGTATATGTCTTGGCACAGGCACTGTTCAGGGGCTAGGGCAGCCCCCATCAGAGGAAGTACTGAGGATATCTCATGCTTATTATAGTGACTGGCAAATCATTTACCTGACAAGAACAAAACCCAAACAATGACAATATGAAAAAACAAACAAACAAAAACAAAACAACAAAACAACAACAACAACAAAAACCCCACAAAAACAAAACAAACAAACAAAAAAGCTAAAGAAGCAAAACTAATTAATCTAAGCTGTGCTGGTTATGAGTCTGATCCTCATTTGCATAGGGAGCTGCAAAAGCTCTATTAAAGAACTTTTGGTAGCTACAGTTGCAGACGTGTGATTCCTGTTAGACACATTCATGGACAAATGCACTGACAGGGCAAAGAAGAGAGAGAGAGAGGAGAAACAAAACTTGAGATAAGAAGAAGCTCTAAAACAGAAGCAACCAAAATATGATTTGTGGTTTCCAGACACAAATGGGCAGCAACACAAGGACCTTGCAGCGGTTCCAGGTGAAAACCTTGTAAGGTGTTCAAGCCAAGGTCCTGTTACAAGATCGTTTGCACTACTGCCTTTAAGATGAGCCACTTGAGTGGCACAACAATCCAATGCAGCAATGCAGGCTTGGTGCATGTGGGAGTGGTGGTTCACAGCTGCTGAACATGAACCATCAGTGTGTCCAGGTGGCCAAGAAGGCAAATGGCATCCTGGCTTGTAACAGAAATAGTGTGGCCAGCAGGACTAGGACAATGATCACTCCCTTGTATGCAGCACTGGTGAGGCTGCACCTTGAACCTTATGTTCACTTTTAGATCCTTCACTCCAAGAAAGACACTGAGGGATTGGAGTGTGTCCAGAGAAGGGCAATGAAGCTGATGAAGGGTCTGGAGCAGAAGACTTAAGAGGACCAGCTGAGGGAACTGGGAGTGTTTAGCCCTGAGAAGAGGAGGCTTGAGGGAGACTTTGTTGCCCTCTACAGCTACATCTGGTTGTAGCCGGACTGAAGCTGGTCGCTTTTCCTAGGAAGTAAGGATGAGAGGAAACGGCCTCAAGTTTCCCTGTGAGAAGTTTAGATTGGACATTAGGTAAAATTTCTTCAAAGAAAGGGTTATCAAACACTGAAACAGACTGCCCTGGGAAGAGTTGGAATCACCATCCCTGGAGTGTTCAAAAGGCATGTGAATATGGCACTTAGGGACATGGTTTAGTGGTGAACACAGCAATGGCAGGTGAGCAGTTGGACTTCATGATCTTAGAGGTCTTTTCCAACCTAAATGATTGATTATAGGAGTCTATGAAATTACTCCCCTTCCCCCCAACAGTGTTTTCCATCCCAGGAAGGCAGCCTGGGTGGTTCTTTTCCATCTATATTCTAACAAATGGCAAAAGTCTGAGTATCTTCTCCAGGCCTTCAGCCCTCATTGCTCACAGTACTCTATTTCCAGCTCTTCCCAGCACAGCTCAAGGTTCTGAAAGCATAATGGATCCCAAAATATTTCTTGCTGCAAAGTATTCGTTGTGGTAAATGTCGACTATAGCAATAAGGCACTGAAGGCTGTGCATTAGCAAGCTATTAGTGCATGCTGAGAGTGCTCTGGTTGCCTTCTAATGCACACTGCAATGGCCATTATGGAGCATGACTCATTATTTTTACATTTATTTCACATCTTTAAAAATCGTTTTCAAAACACTTTTGCACAATTTCAGGACGTGTTTTTTCACAAGGAAAAAAATGGTCCTTATGAACAAAATGTGAAGAGAAAATGGTAGGCAGAGATAGTCTTCGGAGCTTCTGAGTAAATCTGAAACTGATTGATTATTTCTTACCTCAATCCCTTTCCCTGTGGTTTTTTGACTAGTGTAGATCAATCTCTCCCCTTACAGAGTCATCCTCTGCCTTTGCCGTTTCAGTTGGCAATCATTTTATTTTATTAAAACCCAGCATTTTGACAGGGACATGACATTATGTTTCTGTTGTTTTCTGCTGTGTTTCACAACAAAAAAAAATGCAAAATGTCCATAAAAGTAATACATTGATCCTAGAATGCAATTGTATGCCTTCAGAGGGGGAAGACATCACATGTTCTTTCCTTGAGCCTCTCATTTCTGCTTCTGTCTCATAATTGTCTTTGCTTATCTCCCATCCCCATAAAAAGCTAAAGTTTTTGCTCATCTGTCTTTTCCCTTTTGGGCATTGAATTCAACCATGTGATAGCCATGCACAAAATGTAGTATTGGTGTAGGCAGGTTGCAATTACAACTGCTAAGCCTGCAAAGAAAAATAAGGTTATGATCAATTAGGCTAGGATTAATTCTGCCTAACTTTAAACACCTAACAGAGGTGTTTAAATTAGGACTATAATTGCTCTAGGCTGACTTAGTAATAAAATGAAGGTTAGATGCCTCCCAAACGTGTTTCATCCAACCTAAGGACTAAATCATCTTCTTTTACTGACAAGACTTTACATGCCAGTGCTTCTAATTTTATCAGCTAAATGATTACCAGTAATCTAACTTGGGATGAATCTGTGCCCTTTTTTAATTTTCCCCCAAGCTCTGCTGCACTACTTAATGGTCTGGTATCTACAGTGTGAATATATATTCTTAAAACCTCAGCCGTCTCTGTAATAGTAGGATGTCAAAATAAAAGTGTATTTTACTGTTGATATCTGAGTAACATTCTATGGGGTCCTTTGTGAAAATGCCCTGGAGAAAGGATGTTTAAAGAACAGACTGAAAAAAATATAGAAACTTACAAGATATTTGGCAGGGGAGCATGTAAAAATCACATTTCTTTGCAAAACAATTGTGTATGAGAGTGGGAGAAGGTAGTACTGAAGTGCTGAAGCCAATTTCTGAAATATAGAATAGTTTAAATACATATGGAATCAGACACTCTGCTACTGAATAAAACTGACACTGAAAGAATATTCAATGTTATGTTACAGCCTCTGAAAACATAGCAAATGTCAGAAATGCCTCTTTTAAAGAGTCCTCACTCTTGTTCAATAACTTCAACTGTCAGAGAGTGGAGCTGTATCAAAAAGGGTTTCACAGAATCAAAAGGTTTGTTTCCTAGTAACTCTGTCAACAGATTTAAATTGCTGCATATCATGGCTGTTCCATAATCATTTGCATGCAAGATTTGTAAACACAGAGTTTCATTGTGCATCCTGTTGTCATGGCTGGTAGGGAGGCAAAAGGGGACAAATTCTCCAAGGCAGGGACAATACAGGTACCAAATCAAAAGATACAAGTCAAAATAAAAGGTTCTGTGTAGCTCACTTGACCTAAGCCCTTTCTAGTTCACTTTTCTTTTGAAGTACAAACTGCAGAGGCAGCAAACTAAGTCATAAATGTAGCACTGCAGTAGTCCACAAAGTCAAAAGACTGAATATTCCTTTTGTGATAAAAAACACTGAGAGTGATATTTTGCACCTTGTTTACACAGTAATCCAGAGGCCCAGCTGCACTGCAAACAGACATGTGCATGTTAGCTTTAAATAAACTTGTTTAATGCTTTGTTATGCCAATAATATTATAACTGAGGTGATAAGTGACTCAGTAGCTGGGCTTTCACCTGGGATTGCGATAGGAAGAAGCCTTTTGCAACTTCAACTCAGGGCTGTGCTGCTACAGCTGCTGTTACAGGAGCTTCAAATCTTTTCAGGTATGACTCAATGAACTCCAGTCATATGTACCTTGGGTATGTCAGGCTGAGGCACTTTGCCCCTTATTTTTTTTGCTTGTGCCATTAAAGAATGTGGTTAGGAGGTGATGAATATAGTCTCTTTTAATTTTTATGTTATTTCAATTGTATTTATTATTTGCTGAGTGCCTATAATGTGCATGCTACTAGAGAACACATTTTATTTAATATAATGCATTTTAGATCCACTCTCTATGAGGCTAAGCGTATATAATACAGTTAAGTCTCTAAGTTTCCATGTGCTCAGTATGACATAATAGACTAAGTGACTACCCACACTTTATATATTTATGGTTTTAAATTTAATGAATTCATCTTATCCCACACATCTAAAGGCTCATATACAAATTCTCAGCTCATTTGACGTAATACCTCTGTTACAGGCATTGTGTTATTTATTTGTATTGCAGCAATCCCAGAGGCTTCTGCTCAGGAAAAAAAGCACTATAAAAACTGTAGCAAGAGACCACCTTAAAAAAATCACAGTTTGTGAAAATAAGAGAGAGGGAACATATGTGGGAACATACTGGCAAAATGACATATCCAAGGTCATAGTCCAGGCAGGTGATGGAGACAAGATAGTGTGTTGACTTCTCATCTTTAACCACTGGGTTAGGAAATCCAACACACAGTCACTTGGGGTGGCCTGTCTCCCTATTTCATATAGCTGTGTCCTGCCTCAGGCCTTCATTTTACTGGAGACTGAAATTCCCCTTGCTGTATCTTTGCAAGTCCAAAATATTGATTGCATGACAGGAATGGTGGCTGGGTGATGGGATAGGACATGCCTGCCTACCCCACCATGTGATGGGCAGGGAGATGTGTGTTTTGGGCATCACTCAGCAATATTTGCAGCTCCTGGATATAGGAATGCAGAGCGTGAGAGTTCAGAAGGCTTCCAGAAGAACCTACGTAGCTCAGTCCAGCCTGTATATTAGAATATGTTTTCTCTATATTTTGCTATGTCCTTGATACAGCTTTACTCCTCCTTTGTTCTCCATCACCTTTACTTTAGGAATCATGCACTCACTGCTTGTGAAATGAATAGCTCAAGGTGGCATCAAAATAAACCAAATCCAAAAGCTAAACAAAAAATTCACCTGCTGTGTGAAACTAACCTTAGTGAGGGAAGTGTGAAATTCTCAAGAAGCATCAAATTCAGATGTACATCAATCTACAAATTTATATTCTCCATAGGTTTCACAACTAAGAACCACCAAACATGATAGACCAGGAAGAGCTGATTATGTCTCTTTATTAGCTTGGCCCTAGATGACTGCAGCTTGCAAGAAAACTTTTTCCCTGCACCTTTTTAAAGGAGAGGAAGAAATACAGCAAAGCCCAATACATGATACTGATGGGGTAACAGGTTACAAGAAAATCTGAAAACAGAGATGTACAACAGAAAACGAAGTCCATTTTTCTGGCTTCTAGAAGATATAGTAAAAGACTAAAGTTCTATTAAACGGGAAAAAAAATGAAATTAATTCAAATACACTAGTTGAAACAAAAAGATGATCCTTCCAAGAAGTTCTTAGTTAGAGATGCTGGGAGAAAATCAATATTTAATAGAGCTGAACATACTATGATTCAGTGCAGTTGTTTTTTAACACTGGTACCTAACTTTAATTCAGGTCACAAATGAAAATTCTTTAATTCATCCTTGCCTAATTAACTGGAACACCTACACAGTTTGGCACAGTGGACAGTCCCTTCCCAGAATATGACTAAGTCAAGATTTCAGCCCTGCCAAAGACTCACTCACTGAGAAGGGATAAAAGCTGTCAAAACTCAGCATCTGACAGGCTCAGTCTAGAAACTAGAAGAAAAGCTGGTCTTAAATGTAAGATAAATGCAGGACTCTATTGGAAGTTTTGCACAAATACGGTCTTATTGTAACTAATTGTAGAAAGGGTTATAGGTGCTAAATTCGTGTCTTTGGGAGTACTCAAAATATCTTCAGTTCTTTCAAACCTTAAATAAAGTTAACAGTTGAGTGCTGTGTCACAAATGTGACAACTGTTCAGAATGAAAATACATCAGATGTTGTGATGAATTCCATGCCACTTACTGTCCTTGTGGTAATCTACTAAAAATCACTTTACCTTATTCTTTGTTTTATGACCTAACAACCTAGAAAACAACAAAGCAACTGTTATTGTTGGTTGTTATACAATTATTATGTGGGGAATTTGTTAAGATGTACTTCAGGAAATGGTCATGACATAATTCCCATGACAGACAAACCACTGTAAATCAAGAAAAAAAATAGTTGTCACAGTGAGAGGACAAACAGGGTATGTACTGCAGCTCTAGCTGTACATGTAAGACTGGCTGTGCTGCTTCTCAATAGAAATGCCAGAGTTCCAGGAAGGAATAAGTGTCACATCAACACAGACAAACACGTCTTGTTCCACCAGAGTAACAATGTTGATTGATTTTCTGATGATGCTTATTGATTTTCTGATGATGCTTGCGAACCTCAATGTTTACAACAGAGAAACACACTAAGAGTTGCCCATCTTCTGGATATGATGGCCAACAGAGCTTCATAAATTTGGGAGGATAGTATCAAAGGCTCTTCTTGAGAAGAAAATAACCTTTAACTGTTATAGGGCTGACATTAACAGATGCGCGTTAGGCCTTAAAAAAGAAAAGGCTTCCTAATAATTTTTGCTAAATTACTTGGTTTCTAGAATCATTTATTGTCTTTAATACTACTGCATTCCTTATTGAGAATTTCTGGCTCTTGTGGAGTTTAAATTTTTGTGCAAGGTTTAATATCATAAAAGGCTGAAATATCTCAAACTGTTGTACAGACCACTGGCAAACACAACATTTTGAATTACTATTATTGAATTACTGGCCTTGGTAAACTTTCACTTATATGTCTAATTGCCATTTCTTTGTCTTTATTGTGTATCCTCAGACTGGACTCAGCCAGGGTGTGAAAGTGCCATATCCACAAATCTACAAACTACACTCCTATTCTCAGAAGTATTGTATTGCTTCCAAACTGATCTTCACAGTGCTGTTAGTTCATCATTTGTGCCACTCTTCATTCATTTCATAAATGTGTGGATGTATGCAAGAAATGGTGATTGTGACTATCCCATCCAATCCTGTGTTGAGCATGCATAGTAAGTTTCCTTTAAAATATTACACTTTGCAATAGAGAAATATCTCAGAGGGAAAGAAAAACTTTCTGAAAAAAACAACAATACTACTTAAAAATTTCTAGCAATGAAAACAAAAATGTTAGTACCAGTCTCCAGAACTTGATCCAGTGGTTAGTTTGCTCAGTATTAAAGATCTGTGTATTCTGTGTATGACTTCCTCCCCCCCCGCCAGAATTTTATTATTCATTTGTTAAAGGTCAGAAGAACCTTAATTTCCAAAGCTCTTTTTTCCATATAGATTCGGTCTGGCTGAGATCACACTTAGATCAGGACTTTTTAAAAACAGCTTTAGCTCCATAATTCTTTAACAGGTGCTGTACAGCATTTTTCATGCTCTTTTCTAAGCCCTCTTAATTTCTCTAAAATCCCTTTTGAGATATATATACAGAATTTCAATAGCAATAAAAATTCTTCCAAGTAAGTGCAAGTAAAAGTCATTTAATCTCTCCAACTACTACTTGAGATAGATGTCTTTATACAAACAACAACAGTTGCCCTTTTGGTGAAGAGCAGCATTGAACACTGATTTCCTCTCTTTGATATCTCAGCCTTTTCCCAGAGTTACAACTTCAAAGGATTTTCCTCTCCTATGATGCAGTCTATGTTTTAAAATACAATGTATGCAGCTGTATCTGTAACACATATTCCTGTTTGCATGAGTGTTTGTTATTTGTAATTCCACAGCTCTTTGTTTATCTTTGGTACAGTCACTTCTGCACCTGGTGTGTGTGCTTGTGATAGCATTTCCATATGCAATCTGCTTACTGACTCTAAGTTTTTTACAAAGTGCAAACCACTACGTGAGGGTGGTCATTTACTTCAGGAATTTGTTCTTTCTTTGCATCACTCTTCTTTTTAAATACTTCTTTGGTGTGGTTGAAGAAACCTTTGCAACCTCACTTCTAAGGAAGGTTTTGATCAGCAGAAATAAAATTGCTTCCTTTGTCACAGGTAGCATATAAGTCACCCTTTCCTCCAAGAAAAGCAGTGAGTATATGCAGGAATAAATACGGAAGTGCTTTTTTTTTTTTTTTTTTTTCCCCTTTCCCTGTGAATCAAGACTTTGTCTGATAAACGGTTTTTTCTAAGCAGGACAAGAATTTCTTTAAATTTAAGCTGCATTCTTGTTTAGTCTTCAGTCTGGTATATGCCTCTACATAATTCTTTTTCAAGAGTTGAAAATTTCTCTATCTTTTTTCTTTAAATGAGGGGTTTTTTTCCATTTTAACTGCTTGTATTTTTATTTTCATCCTAAGAAGTAACAGCAAATTAGGCTGCCTTTGTTTCCTTTGTTTGTTTTTTGTTTGTTTGTTTTGGGGGTTTTTTTGTGTGTGCGGGTGCAGACCATTACCAAAATGCTAAAAATGGCATTGGACCTGGAAACAGGGCTATGAATCATAAAGCTTCTGTTTCTGATTCATTTTTATCTTCAGCATGCTTGTCTTTCTGGAGTTATTGTCATCCTGTGAAGACCAGATGTGCGGATCCTGATGTCTCTTACACTTGAGTCATCTGTATTGCAATTGCAAGTGTCACAGAAACAACTTCTCCTGTTTGAAAGCTTCTCATTTCAAGCTTTCTTGATTTTTTCACTCAAGACAGAGTAACACTGTACCATCTGCAAGTCTCTGGCACTCTGCCAGTAAAACTGCTGGCTGAAATAATTTCCAACTTCACACTGAATTTGTCATGCAAATAGAGGCTCCACTTAGGTGCCTTCTAATACGCAGTATTAAAAGACTATTGTTGTGAACATGGAGTTTGTTTTTCTAGTAATCGCATGTGAGATGTGTGCAGGAGTGTTGCTGTTTTATGTTACCCCTTTCTACTGGGGACTTGGGGTGAGATGCATCTGCATAATGGACCCTGAGAACATCAAACTCCTATTTGTTCTGCTGTTGGCTGTAGGTCGACTGAACCCCTAACTGTCTTTTCTTACACTGTTTTGCAATTTACAACAATATTAAAGGAATTTTAATACTGTCCATTTAATATTTCTCTCTTTATTGTTACCTCAGACCATAAACACCCACTCGTCTTAACAAATAATGCTTGACATTTTGCTGAAATAAATATTCAATGAGGGTGTTTTTCTGAAGTGAGGCTTGTGTGGGGAGAGGAAATAATAAAACCTGTACCTCAACTCTGTCCTCCCTCCTCACTGAGCTCCTGATAGAATACAGGACCCAATGTGATTGAAATTTGTTACACTGACCCTAAAAAGCACCTCTCCAGGACCAAGTACAGTAGCAAGATCATAGAAATAATAATAAAATAATAAAAGGGAATAGAAACTCTTTACTTTTATTTCTCTCATATGAACCTATGAACTTCATAGGTTCTCTGTCATTGTGCTTCAATGACATCCTTTCAATGTGCTTCCAGGTCTCTACTAGCACAATGTTTCACAGTGCAGAGCACTTTCCATTTTAAAACACAATAAATCCACTCATTATTACTAAATAAATCAGCAAATTAAATACATCAGATGAAGTACTAAGTTAGACAGATTCTCCTATGGCTATCTGCCTTAGTGAGGCTGACATCAGCTCTGTATTGACTTTATTAATGAATCCACCTCCAGCCAGAAATTTGTATCCAAACTGTCATGGGAACTGGCATTAGCCACATTTTCCTGCATTTCATATAGTTATGGTCTACAGCTGCTACCTTCAATACTTGCAGGAAAATATTTTGTGGAAGCATTTGCAAGCCTCTGTTTGCCAAAAGTCAGTTGCAAATGCAAGCTGGACTAAAGAAACACAGCAATGAAGACAGGAAATTCGGCCAGTAGCTTCATCCACCCATACAGCTTGTCACAGATTAGTGCTGGATGCCCCGTGGATCATGTGATATTTACCTGGTGTTGTGGAAGGTGCCCCTGCCCATGACAGGGACATTGAAATAGGTGATCTTTAAGGTCCCTTCCAACACAAACAATTCTATGATTCTAGGACTGTAGGGAAAGCTGTCACTTGTCCCTTTGCCCTGTGTGATGGAGCTTATCTGCCAGGAACCACCACCTTAGCCACCGCCTGACAGTGCTTTTGTCTTCCCTTTGGCGGGAAAGGTTTTTATACAGCTTCATACTAAACCTCAGATGAACAAGAGAAGGAATGTCCTACAGATGTACAGGGGGGATTCCACCCAAGGCTGATTCACAACATTGTTTCCCAGGAGAATCTACAGATTGGATTAAAGTACCAAATGGACAGATTTCTCACATGTTTTTTCTGACTGGCTTGTTTGTTTCACTTTGACTAACAAGATTACCTCTTGTTTTATTTAGATTATTTTTTAAAACAGCATCTGCACAGTGATTTTATGAACCCTATGTAATTATCATTTTATTTAAGTACAAGTAAAAATGAAAATAAATAACTAATATGTCCTCCCTGAGTGAGAAAAATAAACATATATAAATCAGATGAGGATGCCTGGTGACTGCTCTTTTCACCTATACCACCGATGAAGACAAGCATATCATTGTTGTTTATCTCAAGTCTTTAAGCCTTTCATCTAGTGATAAAACACTGAGAGGTCTGTTTGTTATGTGAAGTATCAAACCTATGATTCTGACAATAGCCATTGTCCACAGTAGATGTTGAACACAGGCATTTAACCCGCCCAAACCTCTCCTAATAGATGCTGTTAGTGTGGGCTTTCATAGCCCTGCAGTAATAATGTTCATTGTAATTGACCCTCTCTCTTAGATACAGGGAAAGAAATAAATCCTCAGTTACCTTAGCTGTCACTTAAATTTACACATTAAACACTGCAAAATAATGTTTTTTCAGCCAGATGGTGTTACCAAAAAGAAAGAAACATGAGAATCTGTAATATTCAAGAGTCTACTGCCCATTTTCTTAATCTTTCTAAATGAATGTTTGAGCTTATTATAATAAGAGAGGCCTGCCAAGCCTTTGGATTTATTGCTCTAAATCAGTGGAGTCATTGTCATTATTAGACCAGTTGCTTGTAAATACTAAAAAGCATTCATTAGTTGCAAATGACAGAAATGGTAGCATGCTATATAGATTTTTTTTTATTGTTGTCCAGAATGCATGCTTCCTTTGAAACGAATAATGAGGGAAGGACTAAATGAGAGATCAGTAAGGATTTTACTGGTAAAGGGAGCAAAGTGGCAGGAATCCCTGTGCTATTGCAGAGTCTTTTCTCAATTTTCTCATTTTTTGATATGCATACCAATTTGAAAACAAAAGGAGTATTGGTGGTTTTTGTGTGTAACATGGTGAAATTAGTTGATTTCAGTAAAAATGTGAGGAGTAATTGTTTTTCTGTTCTCCTTCTTTAGCTCATGGATGACCTGTTTTATTTGCAGTACAAGATTAATGAGCTACTTCTCAGTTCTGACATCCCTCAGTCTTGGACCTTTTCTTGACTGTGAACATTTGCTCTGATTTAGCATGTTATGCATTTCACAAGTCCTAAGGAGGGCTTCTTGAAGGTGCTGTGTTAGGTCTTCCTTTTCCATAGCCTCTTCATGGGAACTGAGCACCTAAATCCTTTAGGTTCCTTTGAAAACCTCAGCAGCATTTCCTCCTAAAAGGAACAACAAGGAAGACAGACTTGTCAAAGGAGTTGGCACTTAGTAGCTTCCTTTGTTTTCAATTGGAGTTGCAGAGTAATAAGCCTCTGTAAAAATCTTGTTTATTTCACCTTCTAACTGGGAGTCAACTACTTTGGAAATTCTGGCCAACAACTACCACATAAAGATATCTTAGCATGACAGATACTTTGGCAGTGCACAATAGTTAAATAAAAATTGCTGAATTCTTGGTAAGTGCGTTCAAATTTTTCTTCACCACTTAAAGAGAGATGTTTTGTTTTTCCACCTGGCAGACTGACTGCTCCAATTTCCTTTCTAGACTTAAAACAATGAAACATTCAGATGAACAGTTCTTCCAGAACAACATTAACATGATGACAAAACAACCAAAATAATTATAGTCCTGGAACATTATTTTCTTTTTAAGCAGTCTGAGTCTCCTAGAGAAGAACCTCCTTAAACTGGATCTTCAAAGAGAAATTTATTGCCACCAAAATAATAGTTGATATTGAAAACAAAAATAGTAAACCCGAAAAACAACAACATAAAGGGATCTAAGCTTCTTAGTGAAACATTAAGTTTTAAAGACCTGGGCAATTTTCAGAGATCTTATAATTAACAAAAGAAACATTTGGAATGCATTGTATTTTCTCAGTGTTAAAAGTGTCACAATTCTATTAGCAACTTTCAAAAGAAAATCATTAGAGAAAATATTGCCACTTTGGAAAATGTCTTCCCTTCTCTTAATTAACGTGGCATTAACTCCTCTTTTGATAAAAGGCTTTTCCTTGCTATTTGATAACTGACAATTAAGGACACTGTTCTGAAAATGTCTTCTTAGATACTTAACTGTAAGTACCTGAGCTATAGAAATTTTTTTTCTATAACTTGGAGACTAATACATTGAGTTATGTGAACAATTTTAACTTATGCAGATAATGCTATTGACTTCAATAAGCATGGGTCTGCAGACCAATCCTTAAAAATAATTTGGAGAAATAATACTAATTTTAAAATATGGATATATGGTCAGCTTTGGATAAGTGATTTGAACTGCACAAAGTAAAAAAAAAAAAAAAAAAATGTCTAAAACTCTTATTCAGCAAAAGCTCCTGTTTAAATAATTAAAGCAAATAGTGCCCAATGTATAAATTTCTCTACAAGGCCCATTTTTTTCCATGGAGAGTTGGAGTTTTGTTGAATCTTCTATTTCTAACTCTGAAGTCAATTTGTAGGAGGTGGTGTGTAAAAGCACTTTAGTAGGGAAAAGCAGCAATCTCAATGCATCAAAGTTAGGTGGTAGCGGGGTTATCACTCCGTGAAAATCACATAAACATTCCACATATGAAACATTATTCATCAGGGCAAAACCCTCCAAGGGTTTCAAAGATGACAATGGTGTCATGAAACCTTTTTTTGAAAAAGGTAAAATTTATTCCTCTACTAAGATTGATTCTGTCACCATGTAGCTGGCAGTGTGACGAGGCAGAGAATGAACATAATTGAGAAGAGAATTAGCAAATCTTAAATATCTGCTGCTGCAATATCATTACTCATAAACTTGCCCTTTTCCACCCTCTTTTCCCCAAAGACTGACATCCCATAACTGCAGTGAAAAAGAATGTATTCTTTCGAACAGCTATATCAACAAGGTCTCACATGAGTAGTGTTGAGTGGTGTGGTTGAATGATTTCATGAAAAACTAATCAAGTATTCATCATTGAGATCAAACACTTCCCAAGTAATTATTATCAAAACCAATCTGATAAGACCTGAAGAAGTGGCATTGCTGATCTAATCAGAAGGAGAACAGAAATAGTTCTCTCAGCTTTTGTACTGTTCAGATATAAAAGCACAAAAATGTAATTGTATTTTATAATTAAGAGAAAGTTGTCATACTGTAATCAATTATTTCAGATAAATCATAACAATTTTATTTTTATTGGTTATTTTGTAAGAATACACATTTACAAATTGACTTTTTCATACATAGGTAATGTATGGAACAGAGATGCCTTAGAAACAAACTATATAGTCTGATGCTATTTCAGTTAAAAAAGAATTATGTGACTATATTGACTAACCGAATACATGACTAACAGTCCTTATTTGCAATTTTCTTTGCCTATAATGACAATTTCTTTTATATGAAATTTTAAATATAGAATACTTTTAAAAAGTGAAAAGATATTTTGGGGATCTCAGTTATCTTCTTTTTTAACTTGTCTTTATTGATTGGAACGCATGGGGACAATTTATAAAATTTAGTAATTTTAAAGAATTTTACATGTATTTTAAGCTGTCATAGTAAAAATTGCAATATCCTACTCAATTTCCTGGAATGTATTTATCTGGTCATTATTTTCAGGCAAGAGCCAAAATACATTTGAGATAGAACAATACATCATACTGCCATTACCCTGGTTGACTTTGACAATATAGAATTTCAAACAGATCTTATTGGAAAAAAATCCCATCCTAATAGTCTGATTTGTTTAATAATACCAGGCTAGAATCCCCATGCTACTTGCATAAATCTTAATTGGCCCTAATTTTAATAGCTTTATTAGTCTTAGCTCTGAGGTTATTTGATTTCTCAGAAAATATTTTTCCATGTAGATTGCTGAATCATATCTGTGTAACAAAAATGCTTAGAAAAGTGGCCTTTCTCCAGCGTCTTGTTTCTTGGATGAGGAGCTTAAAAACTGAGTGTTGCTTTTCTCAATTATTTTGTGAATGTTTGAACTATTAAAGTATGTGAATATGGTAGTGTTTTTTTTGAAATTAATTGATTGGTAAAATGCCAGTATTTTAAATAACTTGCTAATATGTAAATAAAAGTATAAATGAAAATTAATATGGCTTCTTAAACATAAGCTCATCACTGTAATGTTGTGGTTTGTGATCATACTCAGGTAAATAAGACAATTTACAGAGAAACTAATAAAAATTAATCAAGAGGGTGAAATCTTGGTCCAGTCTAAAAGTGTTTCCTAATGGGGAATTATCTTATTTCTGTACTACTCTTAAAATTATAACAACAGTAAGTTCTTTTCTAGGCAGGTTAGTCAGTGGAAAAATGGTATATAATCAGTAGTCAGAAATTCCTATTATTTATATTGTTCTTAAAGAAAGATTTTGGGCATCTCTTTAGAAAATACAGACCCAAATGGGGTTCAATTTTAATTTAAAAATTTAATTTTAAGACTACAGAAAGAAAGAAAGAACATTTTGTGTCAACAGTGAAAACTATAACCTTTACCAAAGTCAAGTTCTCTACAGCTCTGCAAAAAACCACACCTTCGAAAATGTTTCACAACTAAAAATCGCATCTTCATGTCACATTGTTTCTGCTGATTACCACAGATGACAAACATCAGTGAATCATTCACTTGAAATACAGGTCTTTCCACCCTTCCAGTTGACAAGAAGGTTCTAAACTCAGAAGATGCTTCAAATACAGCCCGGTGCCCTTTTGTCTCATACAAATGGTACAACTTTCTTACAGTCTGATCCAATAAAAACATATTCTAGTTTCAGCATCTCATAAAAAGGAACTAGTACTCTCTACAGTACTGTACAAGACAGATCTTTTCTATCAAAGTTATTTAAATACTGTGTAGTTATTTTAAGAAGCCACAGTATTTTTTGCTTCACAGGGTGTCAACTACCTTGACTGTAAATACACTCTATAGTCCCTGATTTTATAGTTCAAGCCCTAGATGATTTCCAGCGGTAAATTTCAATATCCTTCCATATCTATAAGCAAGAGCCACTACGTATGTTAAAAATCTTTTTTACTCCAGCGCACAGGATAGTATTTGACTTTGAAACCATAAAATACTAGTATAATGAAAAAATATTTTAAAAACTGAAACAAAAGCAGACAGTCTGAATTCTTCAAACTTCTTTTGCAACTGGTAGCCTTCTTTTTGTAGATAGTTGATCAGATTATTTGATAACCAGTTTTGAAGCATCAGGTCTGATATGCTGCAAAGTTCATTCTCTTCAGTTCTAGAACATTTGTTAGCCAAGATCCATTGTCAATTTTTGTTGCTATACTTTTAGACTGGTGATGCAGTACCACATGCACAGTGGAAGTATTGTCAAGTCATGCTCTGAGGAAGACCACTATGTGCCATTACAGTAATTTTGTTCTTTTAATTGGGACTTTTACAGTAACTATATTATTTCCTGTAAATTAATTGCATAGTCAAATGTCTTTAGGACACATACTAACAAAAGTCAAGATTAATGATTCCCTGGTTTACTATAGTTCTTACCAACAACTGAAGACAAAAATTAAATGTATTTTCCTTATATTTCCTGAGTTATATTAAATTAGAAAATAAATGCAAGTGACCATTCCTGCTGGTAGTTTGTGAATTAAGTAAAATATGAACTTTCAGTTAGAGTCTCCAAGAGTATTTTTGAGCAAATATTTGTGTGAAGTCACCAAAATACCTGGATACAATGAAAAGGAAACACGTGAAGAGCCCTTGCCCTTACTTGGAAATCAAAATAGCCCTTCTCAATGCTACAGCTCAGTCTTAAATGTGTTTCAGACACTGCTCAACATAGACCTTCTACTCTCTACTAAGTGCTGTTTTTGAGTAGTTGTTAAAAAAAAATATAAATAAATCTAGTTATGATACAGTACCTGTGTTCTGTTTTTTTGTTTTGTTTTGGGGTGGTAGTTTTTCTTTTTTTTTGGGTTATGTTTTTTTTGTTTTGTTTGTTTATTTTGGTTTGTTGTTGTTTGTTTAAATATAGCTGCTAAAGCACTGCTTTCCTTTGTGGTCAGGCTCCTTTACTAGGAACATGTAAGACTGAATTTGTTCCACCGGGAAGAACTATAAGAATAAGTAATGCAAGCAATGCAAGGAAGATTTGAGATTGCAAGCATTAAGCTTTGGGATGAGTAAGGAAGGCTCTGGAAGAAAATCATAAAAGAGGTGAAAAAGAAGCAAAAGAATAGGAATGTAAGAGCAGAGAAAGGAGACAAATTGGGAAAAAAAATTGTTTAGGAGAAAATGTAAAGAGAAATGCTGAAGAGGCATGACTGCAAAGGACAAAATGAAGAAAGGATCAAAAAATTCCTCTGAGAGGAGTGTCAGTAGAGAAGAGGAGGAATAAAAAATGCCTTTCCATGAATCACTGTTCCTTATTTGAGTAAACAGCGTTGGTTAATGCTTTTCATAACAAAAAAAAATTTTATTTTTTTTTTTCAGCATTCTGGACCTTATCTTTTAATTTGTTTCCTCCAAACATGAGACTTGGATGTAAGCTGTATGTAAGTGTATGTAAGGCTTTTATATCAGATCATGTTGTCTGGCATTTTAATTATTTAAAATTATAAATATATGTAACTGTTTTAAAATACGTCTTCCAAAAACACTTGTTTCTTTAACTTTACCCTAAACCAAATAACTATTTAAAAATAATATTTAGAACCTCAATAAAAGTGCCAATAAGAAACAGCAAAGTAAGTTTAATTGACTTGTTTATGCAGAACCCAATTAAATGGAAACAACTTTTTCAGGGTTAATTTTTTTTTATTTTGGGGGGGAGAGGAAGTTTGTTTATTTTTAATTATTTTCCCTACAAAATCTATGGGTTATGCAGCCTATTATTCCCTTGCTCACAGAAATAGGGACCTTTAAATGGCTACCATCCCATAAGTTTTCAATTTCATTAATGAAGGAAGTGCTCTTTGCCTTTTCTTGAAAGAGAGGAAATATCTACAAGGTGGAAGGAACTGCTGTCTAATGGTCTATCAATTTTGTCTAAAATATATATGGATAGTGAATGGATAAATAGAAAGACTTGACACCATCACATGACTCCAGGAGCTGAGTATTTAACTTCTGCACCCTTTTCAGACCACAGCCTGATTAACCTGGCACTAACTTTGCTTTCACTAAGAGAATATCAATGAAACTTGTTCGTTATCACTAGAAAATGCTTAAGCAACTTACTTTTTCTTAAACAAAACTTATGTAAAGCTTGACCACTTTAAGATTACACAGATGAAGAAAAATAACATGTATAAAATTATTTCTGCTCTCTTTCTTCATTATCATAGACAGTAATTAAGTTGATTAAGAGGAAGCCATAATATCTGTGTGTGAGATGAGGGGAGAAGTGGCAAATTTCCAGCAGAAATCTAGACCTTCAGAGTACTCAATATATGAGTGAGAGTTTTCTCAGCATGAGCCTTTTGTTAGCCAAGATTTCAGGGTATTATTCAAATTCCTGGCCTCTGTTTTGGCTTATGTGCACTATTGCCATGTCCCTGGAGGTGAGACATGTCAGCAGTCAAGAGCCTGAACTACAAATGCACTGTGAATCTTGCAGCCTCCATACAATACTGAGCATGCAGATAAGGTACTTAAAATCACCAATAAATGCATTAAATGACTTAACTATATGGCCAGTTGTAGAATGCTTTAGCCTGGCATTATAAACATCTAAGCCTAACCATTATGGTTCAATATGTATAATATTGTCATGTTGCCTACCTGCCAGAAATTGTAATATGCTTTTCTAAGCACTCGGATGATCTGAGTGTTGTAGGGAGATGGTTGCAGAATCAGAGATCTCACACCAAGCAATGGAAAGGCAATGCACACACAAAAGCAAACACAGCTCAAATACTGATGCATTTGCACATAGGTGAATGCAGTGGACATACATATCATCTCCCATGGAGCAGTGTCCCCATTGCTGAATCATTAATAGCTCTGTCCTAATGCATGGAGATGAGTATGGCACTGCTGTTGTTACCTTTCACATTTAATGCTAGCACCAGTTTCTTTAACTATTAATTGGAAAAATATGTAGTTTGAATAAATATGGAGAATTCAGGTCTGTTTTGCACACAGTATAGTACAAAGATTTCAGACATAAGTGCAGCAGAGTTAACCAGCTCTGATTATTTCTTTTTTATACATCTGTAATATTCCTAATAGCAAAATGAAGCCCCAGACTCACTCCTTTGTGGAAAGAAAATCAGTTGAGAACCTGTTCCTAGTGTAAGTCTGGCGCACTAATTGTGAATCATTTTGAGAAGCTGCTCATTGACAGCTTCATGCTGGGAAGTCTAAATTACTCTGTCCCACTTTTCTCGGAGGAAGAGAATCATTTGTGTAGGTCTTTCTGCATCTTGAATCACAGTCTCCACACAACAGGATGTGCTAAGGCAGAAGCATTTAGGAGCTTAATGAATGTGCGTACACAAGTATGAAGATACACTTGTAAACTGGCTCTGGTAAGGAAGAGTACATTATTCAATGTATTTTCTTTGAAAAAAAAATCAATAAAATTCATATACAGTATGCTCATTGTAAAAATGACATATGCTGCATTTAATACTCACTGACGTGACACTTAACAAACAGCCTTGAACTGAGCTCTATTTGCATTTGATTTCTGTCACAGCTTGACAAAAAAGTCTGTTGCTTTCATCTGCTTTTTCTTTTTAACACTTCTAACCAAAGATGCACAGGTATACCTTGCAGGCAGAATAAAAGGCAAAGTGCCCTCAAAAAGGTCTCAAACCTCTTTCCCTGTGTGTTTATCATGTACCCCAACGTTCAATCACTTTCCCAGCACAGCAGAAATAATAAAGGATAATTTTAAGAGCTATAGAATATTTTGTGAATTTTAATTAAGCATACATGGACTAAAGGGCAGGAAATACAGAACTGTCCCAATCCTGAAGGAGGAAACAGTCTTTTAGTAGAAGCCCACAAGACATTGCAGCAGGGGCAAGAAAGGATCACCCAAGAAGAATAGAAGAAAGTCTAAAGGACTTAAAGAGCCAAGTTGTACCAAGAAATTTAAGATAACCTGAACCCATGCTATGACCAATCCCACACATCTCAGACATAAAAATAGGATGTTTTCACATATAGCAATGCCTTTTACAGATCTGCAACAGATCCACATTGGGTGAGGTGGTACACTTCTAATAGACTAACATGTCTGTGAAATTAAGATCAAAGGTTTGACCCTTAGGTTTTGTAATTTATCATTAATTTATGAATGTTTCCATAATCCTGGTGACTCAGAAAAATGTGAAATGTTTAAAGTACCTGCATTAATTTCTCTCATGCCAACACACAGTCAAAACTACAATAGTAGCATAATTGCATGCAAACTCAATATGAGCAAACAATGACTGGTTCAAATGCTGTCAAGGTTTCACCAGCCACTTTCTTGTGGTTTCTCATCCTCTTGTAGCCTCAGAACTTTGATTCTTGCTGTTTTAACCCACCTCATGGGTGTTCTTCAATGTACTGTCTTGCCAGAGCTCAGGCTACCCAGGGATCAGAAATACTGCCCGTGTTCCATAAGTTAATCTTGAGTGCCTCAGTGCAGAAGGTGCCTGAATGGCAATGCCTAACTTTTCTACTCAGGGGAATTTATACATCATGAAAATCAATTTATGTAGGAACATTATCTTTGCCTGCTTAGCTGCCAGAGCTACCATCACTTTAGTTGAAGTGTGTGTCCTGATCCCTTTCCATGCTTTGCTGACGAGAAGCCCTGCCATTTCCTTAGGATGTGAGCAATTCTGGTGGCCTATGATGACTCAGAATATTTGCTGAACACATTTTATTCATCTCCAAGGACGCTTCAAGAACCCTTTAATTAAAGCTCTGCCAAAAACAACAACAACAACAACAACAACAACAACAAAAACAAAAAAACCCACAAACAAACAAACAAACAAAACAAACAAAAAACCAACCAAACAAACAAAAAACAAACACCAAAAAACGACTCAAAGGTAGCAGTCACACTCTCCCCATGACAACATTGTTACTATGGCAGTTACTCAGAAAATCCTGACCTCCAGATACAGCTCACTTTGATGGGATTTCCATTTGTTGCTCCTCTTGCCCAGAAAACCACTACTGTCAGGCCAACAGTGCATACAGTATATACCCAAAAACTGCCTCAGGACTGCTCAAACCTCAAGTCTCTCTGGTTTAGGTGGGCCATAATTTCTTTCTCCTTTTACAAATATCTTTCTTTAAGATATGGAAATGTCAAAGAAGCAATTGATTCAACCCTGAGTCAAATAGCAAATTATAAGATAGAAATGGATTTCCAGAATAACTGGGAAAGGGGATACAGGACATATTCAGAGAAAGAAAAGCTGTGAGTTCAAATCCTTTTTGGCAGCTCTGGGAAATACGAGGCTCTGAATTAGCTTCCTGCACTAGCATGACAATCTGTCAATTATAAGGAAAATTAAAAGAGAGAGAGAGAGGAATTAGACTTTTCTCTGTGGAAAAGTGGAGGAACTTAATCACCTTACTCAATTCTTAAAGGATGGTTACAAAGAGGACAGTGTCTCTTCACAGGAAGCTAAATGGAGCAGACAAGGGGCAGTGGATACAAATTGCACTGGTAAAGTTTTCATCTTGACATAAGAAAGAAATGTTTACAGTGGGATTAGTCAGTCACTGGAATAATCTCTGCAGGGATGTGATAGAGTCCTCATCACTGGAGGTTTTCAAGATGCAATGGGACAAGTTGCTAGACGATGTCATCTAGGCTCCCTTTCCTGCAAAAATTTGGACCAGATTATTTTGGAGGTCTCATAGAAACTGTAATTCTATGATTGTTTAGGTCTCCTGTGTAAATACTGTGGGCATATCCACTGAACTTAGTTATTTGGCTTCTGATTTGGGTCACACATGAGAGGAAATGTGATTTTCCATTCTAAAAGAATGGCAGCAGTCAGCAGAGGAACTCTTTGAAGAAAGGGAAAATAGTCAGTAAAAAAGGATGGAATTTGGAAGACTAGTTGGCATTTGGGATTTTTGGACCACAAATTTGGCTCCCAGCCCTTCTTCAAATGAGGTTTTGTCTATTTGAGATTGATGGTTACCTTGTGGTCCCCTAACCCACAAGTTAAAATCTCTTAAATAGTATGTGGCTGGTTCCTCTTAGTCCTAATTCCTAGTTTTACAAGTGGAGATGTTTCCAGAATAGAGATTGCAGAGTCAGTCTGCTGATTTGAAGGGATAGAAAAGAGTACTCATTTTAACAGAAACCTGTTCCATTTCATCACAGAAAATGGGACTCCATATGTACAGTAACTGAATTATTAAGTGAACAGATTATTTGCCTGAGGACATATTTATTTGCCCTAGAAAAAAAATCTGTGCATTGTGTTGTAGTAGATAAGATCTGGCTAATATAAACACATGCCACACGTTCCCCACTCTTTCCTTTAGCTTGAATTTTGATGTTTATTCCTTTAAACATAAGTGTTCAGAAAACAGACACATGCTGCAGAGATTCATGAAAACACTTGGAAGGCCTTGCTTCCGGGCTTATCCAATCAGAGAATGGGGCTCATGTTTGACATACCTCCTGGGCTCTGGTTTCCCCACAAATTCATGAGTTTAAACATGTGGCCATACCAGCTGGGGACAGTGGAGCTAGCCACAGACATTAATCTGGGCACAGGTTTTAATTCATTGAAGAATTAAGTCCCTAGCTACCAGATGAGTGCTGCAAATTCTTCAGTGTTCTGAATCCACACATTTTACTTTCTAAACATTCATGTATAAAATCACTTTTAACAGCCTGTGTTAATTTCAAATTATGAATAACGAAAGCAGAAAAATGCCTCTGTAATTTATGTAATATTTATTTAAGCCATTAAAAGAAAATTTGCTAACAGCAAGAAGAGCTAACAGATATTACTACTCAAGGGTTTTTAGCAGATATGAAGCCTTCTTTATAAGAGAGTTATGTAAGGCATTCAGAATTTGTAGTTTACTGTGTTTCAGTTTTAAATTGTTGGGCTTCATTTATGTACAGATGTAGCAATTTTCTGGTCACAGTTGAAATATGTTTTGGTTGTAAGGTTTCAGTGAAAAAACATTTGTCTGCTTCTTAATTAGATACAAGATTTCTCTTATTCTGTGATTTTCCTCTATCGCAGGAATGTAATTTTCATCCAGACTGTTTCTTGCCTTTATTTCCCCCAGTTTATCCTGACGGAAAAAAAAAAAAAAAAAAAGCTTCTATAGATTTATTTTCTAGAAACTTTGTGTTGATCAGGAACTTATTAGAGTGCCGAAATTAGGGTGAATTACATAAAGATACAAGTTCAGAAGAATTCCATGTTTTTTTAAAGGACCAAAACCAGTTAGCACTCACCCGTCTGGGGGACCTGAATACACCTAGGTCACCTAGGGGAGTATATCCTACACAAATATCACCTGGTAATTCACACTTTGTGAAAATATAATAACTTTCACATGAGAGAACTTGAGTGTAGTCTCTTGACATTTTACTATTAATCTCTACAGATACTTGCGGCCAACCAAAGTAAGCTGTTATGTATATATATGTTTGTATATGTATGTATAAGTTCATGTTTGTACCCTTTCTCACACACAGCCCAATGCATGTGTTTATGTGTATGTAGACTGAGATATAATACTGATTCAGACTGGCATGTGAATCCAGCACCACCATGTCTTGAGTGCTCTCCAGCTCCCAGTATGTGTTCATTCATGCTAAGCCCTGACCATATGTCAAGGTAATATCAAGGCATGCACTCTTCTCCCCTTCACCTGCTCCTTCGTACCTCAGTTTCTGCAGGAGGGGGCCACTGTGGTCTCCTACACACTTCCCTGTCTGGCAGCTTGTGTGGTGCAGAATCTGGATGTCAGATGTAGACGCTTGGATACAGGGGTTGCATCTGTGCTGTTAAAGAGTGAGGGCACATTGGGAAGATCAAGATCAGGACCTCTGCCACTGCTTGGTTTCAGTTTACGCCTTGTCTGTTAGTCCTAAGGATTAAGACCATAACAAATCTGAAACCACTCTGTCCCAAAGTAATCCACAGATCAGTACCTAGTCTGTTCTTATTCAGCAGTGTGGACATGCTCACAGGTCCACAAGCAGGCAGGAGGAGAGGAGCTCAGAGAGCTACAAGTTACGGTGATCACAGGATCTAGTGAGCCACAGGTGGGAACACATAGGGTTTATCTTGGAAGTAGGTGCAACAAGATTTTGAGGGATCTGGGAAAGACGTATCATCACAATAAAAGGATTATGACATTGAGGAAGTAGTGGGGGAGAGAAAGTCAGGAACATACTACTGGGTTCATGGCTTGAGGAGAGTAGCAAGGGGAAAAGAGAGACAGGTAAGAGCCTTGATTGCAGCAACATTTGAAGTAAAAGGAACTCAAAACTTTAAGGACCAAGTTTGACTATTTCTCAATAGAAATGGCTATTTATTAGAATGTCTATAGCAATGAATATTTATAAGAGACTTTTCAAATGGTTAGTTCTTGTGAAAAATTCTGCCAATGTAACATAGAGGATTGTTTCTAGTAACAGAACTGGAAGTGGCTGAAATAAATAGAGTGTGTTGGATATTCAGTCTGAAAAATGGACAACAAGATAAAAAAAGAAGTTCAGTCAAGATGCCAGCCAAGAAAACAAAGCCAGAGTCCAGAAAAAGAGCTGCCAGACTCCAGGCCCATATATTTGTAATTATCCAGCTGCCTTGCAGCCTTAAGAATGCAAACTGATGCAATGCATCTGATCTTTTTCTTTCTTCATTTATTCAGCTTGTCAGAAGCAAAATTACTGTAACTGCTAGCTCAAAACCGAATAGCAGAACTTTCTTTTCTTTTCTGAGGAAGGCTGATATTTTAATAAAGCAGCTTGATTGATGAGAGTACTATAGAAATGTTCTTTTTCTGAAAATGGATTAAAAGGATGGTTTGTTCTGATTTCACTGTTACTAGAATTATTTTTGTATTATTTTAATTCTGTTTTTATGTCTTAATTTAATCCATAACTTTCTAATATTTGTACAAATTTTTCAATTTACTTGCAATGTGGCAGAACAGATGGAGGCTTCTGCATTTGAAACAGGAGACTTCAATGGTTTTAATTCTATAATGCTAAGTACACAAAAAAGTTTTGGCTTTTGACTAAAAAAAAAAAAACCTACACAGGAAGGTGATTTAAAAAATATATTTAAGATAAAGGTGTTATTTGAATCAATCCTTAAATACAAAAGGGTTTGAATGAAATCATATACCATTGATCTCATTAGTCTTGGAAGATTTTAGATATGTTTCGTGTTTCATTAACAATGTTTCATTTTGTTATTCAAAACTAAAACCAAACTCCTAAATATTCTAGGACAAATACATAACAGTTCACTAAAACCAGAGCACCTGAACAATAGCTCTGCTTTGAGTAAGAGAGTGGACTAACTACCTCTTCCCTTCCTGAGTAAAACTTAAGACTACAAGTTTATCTACATATTTCACTCTTCTCCTTTAAATGTTAAAGACTGAGCAGTAATAGTGGCAACCAATGTGAAAGATGTGAAAGAAAACTGACAGCTGATCATGCAAAAGAGACCTATTATTTTTTGTCTATCTCTCTCTTGGCTTTTGGGGATAGAGAAGGAGAACTAATATATCATTAAAAAGTCCTCATAAGGAAAAAGTGTGTTCAAAATTAAAATCTATGATATTGTGTATTGTATTAAGATGTCTGCATAATTACACTGTATTTTGCAGGATATTTTTTTCATTTAAAAGCCTGATCTGGGATACATTCATATGTCATTTCAAAGAGGCAATTAGTATCAACAGAATGAATTAGTTCCTAAGCCAATAATCATTAAAAATTCCAAGACATATTTTTAGATATTATAGCCTGTGCACACACTTCATATTATGTTAGCACACAGGAGAGTATAAACATCACTGGATTTCTCTTCTATCTATGCACTTTTCTGTACCTATGTACATTATCTATATTCATATATGTATATTCTAGTTCTCACTGCAACTAAAGAAGGCCTTGGAATTCACCTTAAGGGTACCTGAGTCTAACTGTATCTGGGTAAGAACATATGTTATAAAAGATCAGGAGAACAACTAGTTCAAATAAAGCATGAAATAATTCACAGAATGTAGGACCAAACTATAAGCTTACTGTTTAAGTTGAATTTCATTCTAAGTTCATGCAGCACGTGAGCATCCTTATGTGAAGACACTCAGAGACAAATTCATTCTGTTGAAACATGATTACTTGAAGTGTCAAAGGCATATAGAACCCAAGAGTTCATTTGTAGTCTATAGTGAAGGAACGATAACTGCAGCTTGCCTCATCACCACTTGAGGTACCTGTCAATTACAGGGAGTAAAGAATGGCCATGTTTTTAATTTTAGTACTTCACATCAGGTTTCAATAAATGGCCTCTTTAATATTCCATAAATCTACATAAAATGTGAGGTGTTTTCTATTCAAAACAAAGAAGTTAAGGTTAATGAGGCTGCAGAATATGATACCATCTCATATATTTCTAAATATGCCATATTGAGAGACCAGCTGATGACTCTCTCAAGGCTGTTTTAATTTTCACAAATAGTTCAGATTATACTTTACATAGCCAGCATTATCAAATATAGTAACGAAATTGTAATGAAATTTACCTCAGTATTTAACATGACTCATTCCCTCTACAAATTTTGTATGAGAAAATGTATTCTTATACTCATCGTACAAATAAGAAATGCTTCACTTCTGGACGAAGAAATAACAGAGAGCACTGAACTGGAGTCATTAACCCAAGTGACTCTTTACATCACCTTCCCTCTATGCTAGGAGGAGAATTTTTTTTTTTTTAAATTTTATGCATTTTTATGTGCTGCCATCAGTCTTATTTTCCTTTAAAAGTCAAATGTTCTACTTGTTACATCACAGCTGGTTGCTCTAGAAATTACTATGGTGCTCTGAAATAATTTAGGGTGAAAGACAGATAAATTCTTAAGAAGCAAGTATAGTCTCATGCAACAGTAATATTGTCATGTCCCTAATGATAAAAATGATGGAAGAAAACTCAAAAACTATTTGACACCCAGACAAAGTGTTCTTAACTAGAACATTTATCAAAGTTTTCCAGAAGATATCAATTGCTTTTTAAGCAAATTGTTTTGTACAGAAGCCCAATGGGAGAATTACAAAATTCCCCTCTTCAGCCTACAATTAGATTAATCATGTAACTGAGGGCTTAAATCTGTGCACATTCTTATTGTATAAGAATATCAGTCCTCATCAGTTTTCTGCAAGAAAAATGCTCCATGAATGTGATTTGTACACAAACATATATCCTGTAGTTGCTCCTTGCAGCCAAATACTCTTTCCTGAAGAGTAATATTTTATCTCCTTTTCTTGGGAAAAAAATACAAATCTCTTAATAAAAATTTAAAAAATAAAAATAGGTGAAAAAAGTGTTTGCAGTGACGGGTATATAGGAAATGGAAAACTAGTTACTCAGATTACTGGACATTCCCCTTATATATTGATAACTTTATATAAAAAAGTTATAACTCTAAGGTTATTTAAGTGATAGTTGGTGCTTTTGTATATAATATATAGTTCTGTTGTCATGATAGGTTTTTTTTCCTTTTTAACATAATTTTGAGTAAAAATAATTGCAATTTAAGAATTCACATTAGGTCATCTACAGTCTTCCTCTTACACTAACAAAACTAGTAATCAAAACCAACACAGATACTACTTGGTACAAATGGGAATGAACTGACAACCTCCCTCTTTTTGTACTTTACAGACCATGGGACCTCGAGGCTCCCACACACGTAGAAGTCAGAAGTCAACCCATATCAGGTGAAGATGTGCTGCACTTCACTCTTACCTTCTCCGTTTCTCTGACTCCCTGACAGAAAAATAAATAGCAACCACAAAGAAGGAAGCTTTTGAGCATTCCTTTAAAGCAATGACACTGTTTTCCCTTAGAAGGATTTGTCAAATCTGTTCCAGGGATAGTGTCCCTATTCTAGGTGTTTCTAGTTGGAAGATAGGTTTTGACATCACAAATTGAGCACATGGTCAGAGATCAGTACATAGAGGATATTTCTGTTCTAAATAGCAGTTATCGATTGCAATCACAATTTAGCACTTAGATATCTTGGGTGTGCCTACATCCATGTCCGGGTCTAGATTCTTTATAAACTCTTGATACTAGAAGGAAATTTGACACCTGCTGAAATTATTGACAGCATTTTAACCGGCTCAAACTGGGTTCTAATAGCACCCTTCAAATGCAGTGAATGGAAAGGGGGAAGAGGCTTTACATCCTGTACAGTAACTGACACAACCGTTTTTTAATCTGACTCTGAACTCAAAGAAGGACTGGAATACAAATAACAATAATGGTGAAAATGTTAAGTGAGAATCATCACATAATTTAATGATTGTATCAAGCTTTTACATTTATAATGGTTTGTATTGTGTCTATAGACTCAGGGTAAGGTAAATCAATCTGGTACATACCACCTAGTCTTTCTGTGAAAACGGGTGGATTATTTCTGAAATTATTCTGCTACAAAAATGTTATATAACGTAAGGAGAAGGTTTCATTGATAGTGTTTAGTATTATCAGTATTATCAACAAAAGCTTCTTCAGTTGCAGAAGTTACACAGTTAATCTCTTTCAAATTACATGAACTACATGAAGAATAACTTGTTCTAAAAAGGCACTGAGCTGATTTGGATCTGCAGGGTAGATGTCTTCCTCATTTTTTACTAGTCTATTTTCTTTGATAACTGCTGAGGCAATCAGGAACTCTCTTACCTACCTAGTTCATATTGTCATTTGTTACTCCTCCTTTACATTTAATGAATCCATATATTGATTCCTAGACTACTGGAGATGATTGAGCTTATATATTTTTGCAACAATAAAACAGTCAGATCTGAGTTTGCCAATGGAGACAGAAACAGATACGCTAAACACAGAGAAGTTTATGACAGCCTTGTATTTTTTCCATACTCTTACAACTGTAATAACTAGTTTAGTGGATAAATAGTGTTTGCTTCTTTTATTTTCACTTACATCTCCTGTAAAATACAACCCAGCAGGCACGCTCTTTAAATACTTTCTAGATAGGGTGTCTTAAGAAACACAGACAGACGACTGCTCAGTCTGTGAGCTCTGCCAGGCATAAAATGTGGAACAGGCACAAGGGTTTTTACTGATGTTACTCTGAACAACAGTGGGAGAAAGAACATTAGACAGACAGCAGAGCTTTATAGAATTTCACAGTGAAAACCTTGTTTTCTAGAAGACTTTGCAGTGATGATTCAGAGAGTGTAAGTCATAGTGTGTCAGACCACATTGCCTACTTGGTACTGGTTTATTAGCATTAACAGCAACTTTAGGTTGAAAAGTTGTTTTTAAGAATGCCATGTACGTATTAGTACACAATCCTCAGTTTCATAATCTCAAGACTACACATGACTTTCAACCTGATTAACTAGTTCTAAGAATTCTCATCTATGTAGTCTTTGGATTTAAAAACTGGACCAAGAATCTAGATGAGTCTTCTCTTCTTGAGTTTTGATGTTTCCGCTTCTCTGCTAACTAGACAGCTATCAGCAGAAATAGTTTTGATATTTTCATTACTTTTTGAAATTTCTTTACCTCCGCTTCTTAGAAAACTCAAAAAATTTAAGTGAATCTGTGGAAGTATACATTACAAAGAAGTATAAAAAGGCAAGTTCTAGGCAGAGCTAATTTCACTTGGACTAGTAGCAGGATATGCTCCATATACATGATATAATAGAATATGATATTTTCTATTCACAAGCTTCCAACTCATTCAGCTGCATCAATATATCTCTATAATAAAATGAATAATAAACAGCATACACAAATTTAGAATTTAATAACCTTAAATTTCAGAATTATATTTTGGTAGGGGTTTATTTGGTTTGGTTTGGTTTAGCTTGGTTTCAGGGATTTTATTGGGGTTTTTTTGGAGGGGTTTTGTTCTGGGTTTTTTTGGTTGTTGTTTTGCCTTTTGTTTTGTTTTGTTTTGTTTTTCTTTGTGTGTGTGTGTGTGTGTGTGTGTGTGTGTGTGTGTTGTTGCTCTTTCAGATGCAGGATAAAACACACCACCTCCTTGGGGATGGGAACATGACCCAATGGCTGGAAATTGATTATAGGAAAACAAAAACCTAAGTAATCTAAAACTAATTTCAGAGTGAAAAACAGTAATGTCTTGCTGTGAAAACAACACATTTCTGCCTTATCAATGCTAAGTGATCATTAACTGTTCCCTCTGAGCAAGAAACCAATGACGCATTTTGGTTTCCCCATATTTCCTTAAGTTATTGGACAGATACATCTCTACTTGCCGTATAGTGTTGTTCTTTAATTTTTACAGTAAGTGTGATCTCAAGTTTTGGTTCTGGATTGAACTCTGTTGGTCAAATTACAATGCCATGTGTTTCATTAATTGCATTTGTAAATGTTGCCCTCAACTGCTTTCCTCTCAGTAGTTATGGAGTTGTGTATTTTAAAGAATGTAATAAACACTATCCACATAAACTCTAGATGATGTTTCCAGTAAAAGCATTTTCAAAGCACTCTGGCCCAACTACTGGATTTTACTGGAGTGAAATGTACTCTGACTCTTCTTACTAATGCTTTCCCCCTCCTGGCACATAAGATACCAAGATATTTATAGTTACTCTTTACTTCAAATGCTATTTCACTGTGTTAAGAAAATAAACTTAGTAATCTATATATATATTACTTCTTGAGGTTTGTATAATTATAATTTCATTCTGCAAAAGCACTGATTTTTAGAATTTAAAAAAAAAATTAAAAAATGACTGAAACAGTACATAGTCTATCAGATATATTTTGATTGAACTTCTTTCACCACATGTTTGTGAAGATAGACACCCATTAAATCAGGTAATATTGCACTTTCTATAGCACCTTAAAAGCAAATTATAAGGAAAAGAGTAGCAACCATGGATCTGCCTTGCAGAGACATTTTCTCTAATCAGTTCATGACCACAAAGCTCTGTGAAGGTTCATCTGGCATTTTTAAAGGCATAATCATTTATTTTCTTTCCCAGCTACAGCCAATATTCTATTATGGCTGTTACTTTACTAGAATACTCCCCAACTTCACAGCAATATACTCCACTATTTAATCAGATCTTTGTTATGCTTTATGAACATCATTGTACCATGCAGAAAGAGCTGTTCTAATAAATTACTCTTCCCTTTTAGTGAATTTACTCAAATATTTATCTAAATCTTCTGCTACAAAGGTGTCCACAGAGCCTTCAGATTCAACCCTCATGAAAAGCTGTGAGTATCCGGCCATGGCAATTTCCCCCTTCTCCTGACTGCCCACAAGTTTATCAGCTTCATTTTTCCTATTGTCTAGTTTTACCCTGGTCACTCCCTTCTTCATTCAGTCTAAATCAACTGTGAAAGTCAAAGATGAGAACTTTTGTCTGCAAATTCTCCTTTAGGGCCCCTTTAGGCTTCTATCGATCACCTTTAATTTCAGATAATCCTGCTTCAATTATACATTACTTCAAGATACCAGGAAAAGAGATTCATGTGCAACAATATAATCTCTGAAGGTCCAAGATATTGCCCAACTGATATATTGCACAGTAGTTCTACTTTCAAGCACATTTATTACACTTAACAAATAATAGTGTTTGGGTTTTTGTATATTAATTCTTAATAATTGTATGCTCACGTCAAGGCTAAATCAAACTCCATATTCCAAATGCAAGTGAAAGAGCTACTAAACTTTTGAAACCAGCTAGAATTAAGTAAATTGGTTAATTTACGCATTGATATTCACATCAAGTATAACCAAACCATGTATCTGCTCTTCCACAACCATAATTTTAAAATGTTAATCTTTGTACAACTGACCTTTTCCAAAAGCCAAACCCTCTGAAAAACTCAGCCAGCTAAAAAATAACACGAGACCATATTTTAAACTAATCCTACAGATCTGTATAACAAAGAATTTTCTGAATTTCTGCTCCTTCACCTAGATTATAAAACAGGACTGCTGGAAGACTTCCACAGAGAACAGACTGAAAATCAGCACTAGATCTGGCACCATTATGTTGCCATGATCCAAGAGAAGAGGCAGGTAGAGATCTGGGAGAGAAATGCCTTTTTTAATCTTCCTAATGCACCTTTTCTTCTATGAACATGCTATGTTATACCTCATATACTATTTAAAACTTGGGTTATGTAATAGCCCCTTAAACACCATTGGTATGCTGCTAAAAGGAGGATGAAGATTTCATCAGTGTCAGTTAACTGGCAGCTATTGTGTGTTGTTTCAAGGCTGCACCCAGTGAAGTACTAACTTGGCCTTTAAGGATTCTGAAGGGATTCCATGTTTCTAACTGTACTGACCCCAGCAGAAGTGGCAAATAGTGTGCTGTTTCAAAGGGTAGTCCCTTCTTTTTCAAAGCTAAGGGATCTGTAGACCACAGGTGCTACAG
>VXAU01000777.1:359718-414718 GCA_013399695.1 Formicarius rufipectus
ACCTTATATTCTACAGAATTCCAGTTTTTCATATCTCCTATAAGGTAAGAAAAAAAGATCATGCACTTTTTATATTGCCTTTTTTAGTTGATCTCAATGGGGTTGTCTCTCTGTCTTCAACAACTGATTTAGCTTATGTGTCTTCTTTTTGAGTTTTACACTCATATTTCTCATGACCTTTGCTTACAAATGGTTGAAAATATCCTGATGTCTGGACAAAAGAAGTAAAATGAACCTTATTCCTGAATGCAGGTATAGCAAGCTATACTTATTTATGTATTATAGCTACTTGCCAAATAATCTTTCCTTCTGTTATTACAGCTGGTAATGTAATATATTAGTAAATAATCACTCTAACTGAATATCATGCTATGGTTTTGTTTCCAATACTGTCTAAATAATATAACCCATCTTTTTTCTCTTATTTTATTTTAATATAAGACAGAAACACTTGCACTGGAAGCCATTTATGTAGATTTTTTATTTTTTTTTTTAATGGTATTTTACAGGATTCCTTCAGTGCTTCTTGATGGACTTACACTCCTTTTTCTACTAGTGAATAATAGCAGGTTCAACTGTACCTATGTTATCTTGCATTTGGTGGTCAGGAAAGACTGATAGAAAGTCTCTCTGAAAGACGACAGTTTTCCTCCCTGACAGAGGAACTTCCTGCCTTCTTATTTGATCCATCTTAAACACATGTCTCTCAGGTGCTCTTGAACTATATGTTCATGTACTGAATTGGTAAAGTGCTTTTCAGATGAGAATGTTTCAGTCATTTAGAATCCAGTTCTGCCACCAGCAGTGATATTATCTTAGTAAACCCCATTTACTGATGTCACCAAAAGTCATGATAAAAATTCCAGGTAGAGAAGCAAAACAAAAATCTGAACAAGGATTTAATCTTACTGACCTATACATAACCTATGTTTAGAGCACTATGGTACAGTACCAAATTAAGAGTCACGTCTCTCTGTCACTACTATTTGTGCACTCCTCAGCTTGTTCAGCCATTTGAATTATCTCAGATTATAAAAAAGAACAGCCTTTTCTCCCTGCAGAAGCCAAAACCCTTTCACATACTCTAACTTTAGCACTGATGTGTCCATCTATTGTTAAGAAAGACCTTGGTCTTTCACAAGCAGAAGGCATCCTAAAAAGAAATCACCCAACTTTACAAAAAGTGGTGCATGTATTTCCTCCCCATGTGGATAACAACTTTTATTCTGACTGACTAAATGCAAACACTGAAGTCAGATACCAAATCAGCCTAAAGTTTTTTTGGAGGCAAGAGAGACAGATATCAGATAAAAATGTTTGGGGATTTTTTTTGAGAGTTGAATTACATCTACAGTAGCTCTGTGGGAGCATGGGGCAACTGTGCTTCCAACTTGGCTATCTCATACTGCCTGAAATTAAATACGGTGGATTCAGGTCTGATAACTTCCAGTGAGATGGACTGAATCTTCCTTGAGAGCATCAATCTCCAGAAAAATTTTCAGAAAGTTATAAAGAATTCAAGTAATGCTTTCGGAAATGGTAAGAGCACGGGGTGGGTTTTGCTGTTTAACACATGAAAAAAAGTGAAGTACTCAGCTCCCAGGCTTAAAAAGCAAAGCAGCATGGTACTTGGCTCACCCCATATATTGGAAAACACCTCTCATGCAGCTACTAAAGCTCCCTCGTCTTATATGCAGTGTTTGCATGATGCGATTGTAGGTCTGTAGAAAAACCTGGAAATCAGGAATTTTATGACTGATGTAGCAAACCAGATTTACACTGATGGTCCCTTCTCTTTGTTTCAGATTTTAAATGTTTTTAAGACATAGAATCATAGAATATCCTGAGTGGGAAAAGATCCACCAGGATCATTGAGTCCAACTCCTCTATAATTTTTACTTGTCCCTGTAATTAACATTCCCTGATATCACCATTCCTTCTTCTTTGAACAAGCAGTACAGTCTGTTCAGGAACATTCATTTTTTGTACAAAAGCCTGAGAACCTCCAGTACCTCATTATGGAACTCACAACGCACAGACTAAGATCTTAATAGTCTTAAGTGGACTGATGCAACACTATCTGCATTACAGATGACTACTACTCTTATAACTCTCCTTTTTTACTTTCTTTCTGTTACTATTAGTGTAAAAGACCAAATCCACTGCTAGTATAGCTACTCTGAAGCCAGTGAAGTTACTTCAGGGATGAATTTAACCCATTTTATGCTTTTCAAGAACCTAACTAACAATAACTATCACATCTCCATTACAACTCTAATGCTGTTTGGAGGATGGATGTACAATACATTTCTGTCTTCTTCCTGCTCACAATGAGTAGTGTAGGTCATCTGCATCATTAACATTTGCAGCTGATGCATTTGTGTAGTCTGTATAGACTTCTTGGAACTGCACAGACCGTCTCATTGTTTTCAGAACCTTGATTTTTAATAGTATTATCACCATCCAAATGTATTTAAGGATGAAACTATTAGAAACACAATTGGTGAATTAATGTCATGAGGACTGCTGCTGGCAGCTCATCAATTTTTGATATGCCACTCAGACAAATGAAACATAAGCCACCCAGAACAAGGGGACCTTTTGACACTTCAAAGGAAACCCCTATGGGTGGTTTCCTCTTGAAGCTGCACTAAACTGGCTCAATCTCCTCAGCTGGAAGCTGCCAATGTCTCATTAACCCCTAAACAGGCCCTGCATGAGCTTTTCTTTTCAGCTATAATTATGCCATGCACTCCTGTTATGCTGTACTGAATTGCAACACTGTCACCAGCACATTATAAACATCCACCCTAATTGAAAAGCAGATTAGACTCGTGTTAATTAGTGAAAAAGCCCGCCCACTTGCATGCATTATGATTGCCTCTTAAATACTGAGGATGTTGAAATCCCTCAGAAAGACAAGGCAGACTTAATTGCAATAACCTGCAAATTAAGTTTAATTTACTTTAAATTTACCGGTTTAGCAGGCTCATTTGATGGTGTTAATGTTCTAGCAAATTAATTATCTGAATTAGTCATGCCTGGTGGAGTTTTGCAGCAGAGTACATTGTACAGTGGCCTATTAATAACAGACAAACAGGACAGGATTAATGAGAAGCTTATGCTAAAGTTTTTTTTTTAAAAAACAAGGATCTTTCATGAATTCAAATATAATCACCAAAGTGCAAATACAGACACAGAATATAAACAAAACCAAAATTTATTACACTCTATGGCATGCCATCTAGGAGAAACAGTAAAACATTACCAGTGAAATATTTGATAGAAAGAGGCTTCTTCTATGCACTCAAGTAGATCACCTCTCACAGCAAACCATTTCCCATTATCTGGTATCTCTCTATGAGACTTCAAATACATAAGTGCTTTTGAGAGTACTTGTACTACAGAGAGAGAGCTGATAAATAAATTAGAAATAACATCTCATACGTTAATTCCATAGTCCACTTTGTGGCTTATGAAGCAGTAGAATTGCTTTTTTGAATGCTGTTGCTAACCACCGTCTGCTTCTCTTAAAAAAAAAAAACAACACAACCTTCCTAGAGAAACATCTGCAAGTAAGCTGCAAAAACAGCCTGCATACTTGCCTCTGCTCCTTACAACAATACAAAAAGTTGAAAAAAAAATCTCTTAATAGCCTTCAGAATAGCTCTCAAAATAAAGATATAATTGGCCTTGTAAACAATGTCAAGGTACAATCATTCACCCTGCAGAAAGTGTTGGCTGACACTGTGTGAGAAACAAAGATAGCAGTGACAAATATTCTTTTTAGCTGGTCTTGATTATGAAAGTTTAGTCTGCTTATGTGCTAAGTGTTGCCTCTTCCATTAGGGTCCACAGCCACCCCAAATATAATGAGGTATATTCAATTCAACTCTGAGTCCCTGTGGAGCACAGGAAAACCTATGGGAGCACGAAAGATAATCCTTGTTGAGTGTGGACTGAATGTGATTAAATATAAAATTCTGGATTATTGATTGGAATGTGTATGTTAAAGCCATCATTCACTGAGAGTAGCTGTGTCTTGCGTTGGTTTCAAAGGGCTTTCAGGCTGGTGTGCAGTGTCCAGTGCAAAAGTCCAAATTTACATTATTCTTGCATATACTGTACAATCTGGAAAATAAAAATGTCACACCATGAAAAGAAAGACTGAACGATGTATTCCTTAAAACTAGACTATCTCATTCTCAGAATATTTCCTTCTCAAAGAAGGAAAGATTTGGTTAGAAAAAAATACACATAGTTGCTTTATGGGATATATTTTAATTTTTGAGGAAAATAAAACTAAAATTAAAAAATGGTTTCAATATATTTTTTGTATTGTACTGATATATCATGTAGACCCTTTCTGCTTTCCTTATTATTTCTTCTTCTCTCTCAGATAAAACTACAGTTTGACACACTAAATGAAAGTGGTACAAAAGCAGCCATTATTAAAACTGGGCTGAAAAATGAAAAGGAAAAAAAACCAAAAGTAATTCTGCTTTAAAAAGCTTGTACAGGAAGGGTTGAGATGACTTTAGTAAGAACCCACAGGGAATAGGAACTACACAATGAAGGAAATGGATTCCTATGACACATAAACAAAAGGCAAATGACTAATATATTTACATATAACATGTGGTGTATTCATTGCACACCATGGTAACAGAATTGTTTATTTCATTTATAATTTATACAGAAAAACCTTATTATATGTGTAACTAATTTGCCTGATGATAATATGCAGTAGGAAACTAGGTTTCCATTATATTCTGTCATTAAGAACAAAAGATTTTCATTCCGTGGTTAATTTTTTTCTTGGTTCCTATCCCACAGCATACACCCTATGCATGAGTACATTTCTCTTAAATCATTATACTGCTGAGCTAAGTAGAAGGTAACAGGGAACTTGTGATAAAAAGACCCCTACAAAATCTCTCACATATGAATCCACTTTAAATACTTTTCTCGTCTGGAATTTCTCATGGTATCAGTAATGACAATATACAAAGGACCTCTTACAGGTGATGTGCATGCACCAAAAAAAAACAAACAAAACAAACAAACAAAAAAAAAAGTCAGAATAAATACAGGCTCCAGAAAAGCTTTTCTCTGAGAGGGAAAAAATAATCAAACATTTTACCAGCAGCAACATCAGAATATGTGACTAGACAGTTCATCTCAGACTACAGGGAGCGGGTGGGTGGGTAAGGCAGTGATGAGGGAATTATCTTGATGTATTTTCCACTGTGGCACACAAGACAGTGCAATTCTCTGAAAGGAATTGCTAGCACCAAGCCAGTAATTCCCCTCTGTGGTATTACAAAGTGCGTGTATTACAACACGGGGTGGAGGGGTGGAAGGGGAGAGGAATCTGCAAAGAGCTGTATGTGTTGCCAACACCGAAACATGTATGACCTCGAATTAATACAAATATGCTTATCAAAGTATGAATGCTGTGTCAGAAGCATGCATACATATGTTGAGTTTGTATCTTTGATACCTTTCAAAGAACAAAAACCAACTGTAAGAGATTTGTTAGACTGTGTACTTGCTTAACCCTTTGCAAGTCTTCTTTACCTTGAGTAATGAAAACAAGCAGAAAAGGAGAGTTAAAGAGAAAAATTATTTTAAACCAAAGGGGATCTTTTCCTGTTTAACTCAGAGCTCTCAAGTACCTTTCAAAACAGGTCACACCATTTCAGTCTAGGAATTTGTGCAAAGATCTGATAGTTTCAAAAAACTGTACTAATGCAAGAACTTTGGACAGTTAAAATCATTATTGCAAGTATACATAAAACACTGAAACCTTTTACAATTGCACTTAAACATGTTGCACAAATAACTCCTCAGAGACCCCCTACCAATCATCAGAGCAATAGTTTTTTGACCATTAATACTGACAAGTCTGAAAGTTCAGAGAGCAGTTGAGAAAGTGCATCTCAACAGACAGACAGTGAACAGCTAATGGACACTGCCTGCTTTCAGGTCCAGTATGAGTACTATGAGCATTCAGCAATATAGCCTGGGGACCAGCGAGCTGGGCAGAAGTTTTGCAAAGAAAGACTGCAAAAAGGTTTTCTGGTGGACACAAAAGTGACCATGAACCAACAATATGCACTTCCAGGAAAGATGGACAACAGCCTCCTGGGCTGCCTCAGGAATATCATTGCCAGGAGGTGCTTCTTCTCTGCTCAGCACTTGTGAAGCACATCTGGAGTGCTGGGTATAGCTCCAAGGATGCCAGTTCAGTGGAGTCATGGACATACTGAATTGAGTCCAGCAGTGTGTCCATGAAGATGAGTGGGGGACTGGAGTATCTTCATACTAGGAGAGGCTGAGAGAGCTGGGACTGCTCAGCCTGGAGAAAAAAAGACTTCAGGGGGATCTGGTGAGAGGTAGTAAAGAAGACGGAGCCAGATTCTTTTCAGTGGTTCCTAGTGACAAGAAGCAGTGACCTCAAAGTGAAATATAGGAATTTGTATTTAACCTTACGGAAGTAAAACGCTGGATCAGATTGCCTGCTGAGGTTGTGGCATCACAGATCTTCAAGCAGTCAAAAAACAAAACATATTCCTGGGTAGCCTGCTGTGGATGTCCTTCCTGGAGCAGCTTGCAGGTGGACTAGGTAGTCTGCAAAGTTCCTTTCTGACCTCAGTGATTATGTAGCTTTGTGGTTCTGTGATATTTTCTCCACTGAGCTACTATAGAGAGAGAGAACTGTATTTCTGAACCCACACTATTTTTGCAACACTATGTCTTTAAGGTTTCTATACAGAAGAATGAAGAACAATCATGAAGATTTGTTGTTTGTCAAAGTAGAACAAAGAGAGAAGACATCAGAGGACTATCAGAAACAGTCAATGGGGATGTTTCAGAGTATCAAGTTATGTGACCTTTTCCCATGTTAGGTTTGTTTTCTATCCTTTCGCTACTACTACATCTTAACACCTACACTAGAAATCACACAAAATAAGATATTCCCAAGGAAAATCTGATCACAGATTTTCAGAATCTTCAGAATATCTGGAGAAGTGAAACTTTTATACAAGTCAAAGGGCTTGTATAAAGTCAAAAGTCAAGTCAAAGTAAAGTGTTGAAAATATTTCCTTTAAAAATGCTATGCTAATCTATTTATCTAGTTTTAATATATCAAGTGTCATTGAAACTAGACAGATAGAAATGGAAAAGAATGAAACTGGATTTTTCTTAGATTTTCTAACCAAGGCTTACTGCCCAATAAGGCACTTTCTAAAGGACCTTGATCACAGAAGTATACTAAAGTGGAAATATGACTGCTGGTTCCAGTGGTTTGAGCCTGGAATATAAGTTTGAACATATGGAACGTAGTTCAAACACATTTGCAAAAGCTGTACACAATTACCCTATATAGGACCTGAGCATTGTCCACTGTGAAAGAGTAGCAGAGAATATTCAGGAGGAGTATAGAGGAATGGGATAGTCCTAACAGAATTTTGAAGATTATTTAGCTTGAGTACCTAGAATAAAAATGTTCAGGCATTCAGATTGTAGTCTCTTACTGCAGTTGAATAAGTTCCTATTCATGTTAAGTCTGTTTCATTACTCTGCAGCATATGCAATTTATTAACAATTCATTAACAATTCTAAGACCCAATGAGGATAAATGTTGGCTGGAATACAGGTTATACAGGAATGTTACTTCTTCAGAGATTTACAAGGACTGGAAAAGGACCTAAAGATTTGTAAAATATATAGACATACTTCTTTTGCCAGACAAATTGAACCTATGCAGTGTTAAGAGAAGAAGGACTTAAGGATATCACATCAGATTGTGTTTAGTGTTCTAAGCCAGTAGCCTAGGTTTCCTTCTTGGGTAATAGAAAGAACTAGGTTTTTCCAGAAGATCCTTCAGAACACCTGATTATGACTATATAGGTCAGACACACCTCAAGCTAAATACCTAAAGGCAACATTAACATGCCATTTGTTGTTTTAAATGGGACTATAAAAGCTTGTCTAAGAAGCAGTATAAAACTATGCATGTAGTCAGTGAAATAAGAGTATTTTATCTATTGTTACTTTTTTTTCTACTGTGTCTAAAGATGAGAAAACCACGAGTTTTGACAAAATCAATTTTTTGACATTTTAAAAAACATTTTTTGTGCCATACTGGCAGATGACTGACTGTTCTCTTCTTGCATTCAAGTGCATAAGAAAATATTAGCAATGTCATTGTTTGTGTAATTGCAAGGATCTTCCACATTCCTTTGTTCCATTTCCCTAGATACCAGAGAAATGTACCCTAAGTCCTACCAAGACTGCAGTCTAGTCTGGAGCTACTGTGTTTTAGTTTGTGTGATTCAAACTAATAACCACTTAACCTAAAAAGAGAACTGAAACCAAGATATAACAAATAAATGGAAACCAACAAACAAAACAACACAAAAGAATGTTAGGAACCATAGCAGACTGCGTGAATTAAATCCACATGAGGACAGACTCTTCCCATATAAATTTATGAGCCTAAGTGATAAATTTGATCTGAGTGGCCTTAGTCATTGAGTGTAGTTTTCAGAAATGAGGTAAAGGTGGAAAATTCACATTCCAATTCAGAGGATGGTTTGATAAAGGTTGACTTGATCTCTGTGATTGCTTATCTGTATTCATGTATTTTATGTGTACTTTGGTCAAGTCAACTAGGCACACAATATTATCTGTAGTTAATATGAAGTTTTATTGTACTTTTTGCACACCAGGAATATACAACAGTAGTTAATTACCTTGCCCCATTCTGTTCTTACAATTTTTAAAAGTTAGGTGAAAGTTTTTTCAGGTGATAAATGATCTTCTCAACTTAAGTTTCTGTCAGGCTGTCTGATACATAACTACAAACAATTCCCATTCATTTTTTCTGTTTGGTTGGGTTTCTTTTTGTTTTGTTTTTTTGTTTGTTTGGTTGGTTGGTTGGTTTGGTTTGGTTTAAATCTATCATTGAAGAAAAATGCTATAAATAAAAATAGTATAGAAATAGAGAAATAAGTGAGAAACAGCAGTGCAAACACCTGGGTTTTTTCTCAGTCAGAGAAGAAGGAGGGGGATTAAGTGCTCCAGATGACACAACAAATATTTCCCTGTAGCCTCTGTAAGAGACAACACCAGAGCTGCTATTTGCCTCCAGAGCAGTGGAGGACCCTATGCCAGAGCAGGTGGATATTTCTTGAAGGAGTTAGAACCTGTGGAAGAGCTTACAGCATGAATTAGTTTTATCCTGAAGGACTGTAGCCCATGGAGAGTACCCATGCTGAAGCAGAGGAAAAGCATATGGAGGAAGGAACAGCAGGGTGGAGCTGTTATGGTCTGATTACAGCTTCTATTCCTCATCCCTCTGCACCATTCATAGAGGAGTAGAGAAGCTTGGAACAAAAGAATGACACTGAGAATGAGAAAAAGAGAAGTGGGAGAGAGGTGTGGTGTTAATTTTTGAGTGGGATCCTCCCTATCCAGATCTGTTTTAAATGGATGTAAATTAATTTTCCTCAAGTCAAGCCAGTTTTGCCCATGGTAGCAAACTTGTGTGTTATATCAACACACAAGCTTTTTCATCCTGTTTTCTCCTTTTGTACTGTTGTGAAGGGGTAATGAGTGAGCAGCTGGGTGGGAATTTAAACCTTATCCAAGATTAACTCACCACACTGTTCTGCAGTAAGACACATTCACCAATTTGCTTTTTTCATATATATGGCCTCTATATCTCCCCAATCCAAAGTTTTACATTGAAATAACATGGAACTATTTATATTAATTTATCTACTTGCTTTCATTGGACAGTGAATTTACTGAAAAATTCCCTTTGGGAAGACCTTGAGGCATTCAAAAATCTGTGTCAAGTTTATGGTTTCAGAAAAGTAATAAGGATTACATTTTGATAATGTTTAAAAATGCTATTTTGATACTTTGAAAACAAATATTTCATCTTTTTGTATTGAAATTTTTCATTTTACTTAAAAATTGACCTTCAATTTAAAACAAACAAGGAATATTTATATCCTCTCTAGTACCACTATATCCTAAAAGACCCATTTGTTTACATTGAACAAAATTTTTAGGTTTAATCCAAATTAATTTATGAAGTATTTTCCCATCTACAACTGAAATATTAAATATTGCTTGTATCCAAAGTATTATGAGTTTGTTTTGTTTTGTTTTTCCCCAACTCCCCCTTTCAATATAGACATCAACCCAAAGTTGATATTTCATCCACTTAGTTTTGGGACAGTTTTCAAGTGTAGCATTAGTTGTAGATTATTGTAGTTGTATATGCTTTCCATACTACCATAGATGTTAATCCTAGTTCCCTGTACATTCAATTTTTAAAATCTTTTTGGGAGAAATAGCTCATTTGCAAACTTCCTGCTTCAAATTTTCATTTCTTGGTATTATGTCTATGCTGGCACTATAGTCTTTGATTGGTAACTGCAATCTCTAACTTAGATGATGTAATGGAACAAAATATTTGCAATAAACTTGGTATTATGTCTGTTAGTAGTGTTTTGACCTCTATTTTCCTGAAACTCTTTGAAAGTTCTAATGTCTTACATTCATGTGACAACAGAATTCAGTTTATATTTCAAAAGAAAATAATTCAATCTTAACAATAAGGTTTATGAAGAAAATCTCAAAAATTAAAAATAAATTAACTCTCTACCTTTTGCAAATTATTCTTTCAAATCTCAAAACTATAGTTCAGTCTTTCTTTAATCTTGATTTTTTTTATTCTCTTGTTCTAACAAGTATTATCTTGCCAAGGATTCATGAATATTCCGAGTATAATAAGCTTATGAGAAAACATTATCTACCACTGTTTTCCTTTTAGATTTAATTTTTTTTTTTATCAGCCTATTGTCCACCTGGCATACGAATGACTAGATCCCAGAGAAACCAAGGAAGTCTCCTTACAGAGATATACTATGACTGAGACAGTGGTAATCTTGTCTTCTAGGACTCATGTTCTCTAGTCATTCTAGTCATGTTCTCTAGCAATTGTTGCGGCAGGCGTTGGCCGAATGGTGTAAGTCGCCACCTGTGGAGCTGGCTCCTCCTCTGAGGACACCAGTTAGAATCCTGGAGGAACTCGCTGTCACCGTCCCAGCGTGCTCGGCCGTGGCAAGATGAACCTCAGGAGTAAAGGGGGTGGGGCCAGTTCCACGCACCCTGTGCCTCACCTAAAAAATCCATTGCGCAGGCTTATTCCAAAATCTTCATTCGCAAAGTCTAGCCAACAACAACTCTAGCAATTGTGGCCCATGGTTAACCCACATCAGGAGAAGCATGAACAGCAATTGTGGCCCATGGAGGAGACACACAGAACAACCTAGTCCAAAGACACCATTAGTCTCAGTGGCTGTGCTGTACATCGCTGAGCAAATACATAATCCTCTCCTCTGTCCAGGCTAGGCTTCTCCATTTCACTACAAGCTACATACGTTACATACATGTAGCTCCATGTGAGTGAAGTAGAAAAAGGTGTAAATTGAATTCTTCAATAGCCATGATAAAAGAAATTTTGGTACTTAGAATGGAGTATCAAATCTGTCTTAATCTGTTCTGAGTGCTGAGCTTTTCTGAAGACTGCTTCTTTAGACGCTTTTTCTCTTTTCCCATAATGAAGAGGAATGTTCGAAACTGCATAAATCCCAGCTCTCCTATAAGGCAGCATGAAGGACTGAATAGGTCAAACATTCACTCTTAAGTGATTTAGGCATTAGACATATGTATATTGCGAGGTATGTCAAGAACACTAAAATGTCTGTATGCTTCCTACTGTGACAGAATAGCGACTTTGGATGTAAAAACATTCATTTCAAGTAAATATGTGTAAATTATATCTACTCCAAACCAGGAAATGCGCCACTGATGACAATAGAGGAAGGTAAATATTCTGGCTGCATTATATATTGGATTGCATTATATATTGACAAATGGATAAAAGAGATGGGCTACCTTGGGACTTCCTAATGACATATGGACTCCTTTACATTTAGGTCACCCTTGTGGTTCTCAGCAAGGTCAGGAACTAACAAAATGTGGCCTGAATTGGTGATGGCAGTCCAGTCCTCTGCTGCCAGATGTTCAGACAATAAAAGTAACTACAGTGACTGGCACTACTCTATAGCTTTGTCAGAGAATCCAAATTAGCTTCCTCAGCAGCTACTGAAAGGCCATGGAAAGTAGGTATTCCAAAAGCTGGACAGAAGCACATTGTGAGGAAATTCCCATAATGGCTTCTTGTGCTGTATCCATTCTGCAGATGCACAAATGACTCCCCTTTCTACAACTATCAAATCAACACTAAATTAATTTCCATTGCAGATTTAAAACAGTGAGAACAAATGCCAGTTTGTGCTAACATTGACCATGAGAAGGAATAGGCAGCTAATACATCACTCCTTTCACCTGGGACTTGTTGTTCTTCATAATTCAGTACGTAATGGTAAACCAACACCTCACTATTTAGAGTTTATTTCCTGTGATGGTGCCTGAATATCTGAGGTTCCTTTCAGTAGACTAATCAGCCCTCTTTATTAGAAGCAACTGTATATTCATGACCCTATTGGGATAGATAGATTCTCTATAGTTTGATAATAAAAATATGTGCTAATGGGTCTCCTTGCTCTTGATTTCTTGCATGAAGAAAGATGAAGAGTGGGCATTATTTACCCACAGGTAAAGTAAAAACTATAAAGGTAAAAGGCTTTTCCATGCAATATATTGCTCAAATGTAATATTCCCTGAGATGCTTATTTTAGTAAATGAATCAGTCACACGGAGCCAAGGAAGGGAGCCATCTATTACTGTGCTATAAATGTTAAAGACCCTGTTTAGAGCCTTAATCTCTGGAAGAAACAAAGTCATTTTTGCTTATATTTGAACAGCATTCATAATGGTACCTCACTAAGTTGTGAGTAGATGCTACAATTGCAGTTTGCCTAATTCTTTTTCACTGGTCATCAGGGAAATTCATCTAAAGCAACCAAAAAACCATAGATATGTTTGCATCATATTAATAAGAAAAAGCAAGGTAGCTGCCAATTGGCAGCAGATTATGTTTTGGTGGTTTGATAAGGATACTAAAGAGTTTATGATGTGACAGATGTTTCACTACACTATTGTGAAATGAATAGATTATGAGAAGTAATTAGATGTACATTGGAATCAATGCTGTTATCATCGAGGCCTTCGGGCGATGCAATAGATGAGAGTCATGGCAGCAGGTGGTCCAATGGCTCGGAGACAGGAAGACACACCGCAGGAGACTGAGTGACAGGTTTCACAGATCCAGGGGGTGAGAGATCTGAGCTATTGCCTGCATTTGTAATCTTTACTCATGTATAAATAATAACAACTACACTATTGACTTCATATGCTATGTCATACCCTCTGCTACCCCCTACACACACACATATACACACGTATACAAATACACACATACATCTACACATATTCTGGAACTTTTTCCCTCTATTAAAGCCATTCTTTTGCTTTCATATTAAAAAAAAATTCATTCACCCATTTGATTCCAGTGCCAGTTCAAAGTTCTTTGATTAAAATACTTAAATAGGAAACCTGGCAACAGCTTTGAATACAGTGCAGTGTATTGTGTGACTAGTGTGGAAATACATATGCACTTTCCATGGGAGACTTAACATAAAGTGAAGTGCAATAGGCACTGTTCTCATTATGCTGCTCTTTTGAAGCTTTTCCTTATTTTACTTCTTTGTCCAGCACATCCCAGACTTAAGGAATCATCAGTGTCATGCCTGAATTGCCTTTGCAAAGGACTGACTGAGTCATCAGGATAGATAACACACAAAACCTGCTTACTCTGAGAAGATCTGGGTCCTGCCCCAGAACCTCAGTTGTTACCTGTCCTCAGAGCTTCATCATGGACTTTCTGGGTCTCCTGCGCCAAGTGGAGTGTGTAACAATGGAAACCTAAAATAAGCCAAAAGCACTCACCTCTGACTCTGTGAATGGTTCACAGTAACAGGAGGTGGCTCTGGAAAGCCTTTCGGTGCTGCTTCTTGTCAGTCCCTACCTGCAGGTGTTTGCTGTGAAATCTTTTATTTTATTGTGTAGGAGAGTGACACTAGGATAAAAGGGAATACTGAAACATTAAAATATGTATTTCAATATTCTGAGTGTAAACATAAATACCAAGATTTTTCTTTGAGGTGTATGAATATCAATGCAAATACATAGTCATATATGTGATGTGTATTTGGATAAATCATTTGTTCTTTATGAATACCTACCTTGGACTGAGATCTGTATAATCTAGGGTGGTGAAAGGAATGAAATCCAATGTTATAAGAAGGAATAATACTTAACCACCATGATAAAGTGACAAACTAAGATGAGGCTTGATAAAGAAGGATATAGGGCAAAACGTTCAAGTGTATATATGTATAAGGCATGGTAAAAAACTTGTTGGTCTAGTATTGCAATTAATGGAAATTTACAAAAAAACTAGGATGTATGAATATATAATTAAGTGTCTTTACAGTGATAGTTATATTTAAACAGATTGGTCCAGGGCAAAATAGAGGCTGGGACACTGTAAAAATACAAGATAATATCCTGAGATCAGAAACATATTTTCCCTGTGTGAAACAGTATACAAATAATTATCTACTTATCAACAAATATATCTTATTGCTCATGTCTCCTAGAACCAAATAGAGCTATGCCAAGCTAACACTAGGGAAGTAAAGAAGTTGTCAAACCTGTTAAGCCAACTTTCAGTGAAATGGCACTATAGTGGGACTAGTAGTGTCAAGGAACACTCTGAAAATCAAACAGAACTTGTCCAGAGTGATGGGACTGCAAATCCAGATTCCCTTCCGGAAACCTTGGTCATTGCATGTACATCACCTGGTAGACTAAGCTACTAATTTAAATGATGAATCCTCAAGAGACCAGTGCATTGGGGTAGCCAATCTGTATCAAAAGAGGTAAGGAAACCTATTGCTTGGTTGATTGAATCTGACTGAGGTTCAATTTTCTGTACTGATAACCTCCTTTTTAATTCTTTTGTTCTTCTTCTTTCCAAATTATCTACACCCTCGGGTACTCTGAAAAAAATGAGATCTTACCCAGTAATTTTCATGCTTTTGTTGGACTGTCTTCATCCCTGAGAGAGTGAGAGCACCACTACTAACATCAGTGGTGTACTGAACTGCCTGTGTCAGGATTGAAACCGTCCCACTAATTCCGGAATATCAAATTCCTTTCAGGCCTTTGTTCAGAAAGAACTTAGTAACCATGACCAAATTTTCACTCAGTGAACTGAATTGTAAATATTAAACACATTAAGCGTATGTCTTCTTTAAATTGTACAACAATATTCAGTGGACAATGAACTGCCTGGAAAGGAAATGTCTTGTTCTTCTAAGTATTAATTCTAAGCTCCTTCTTATTAGTTTAGTACTATGAGACAGGCAGACAGGCAGATATTCCCAGTTTTTGGACTTTCAAATATCTTGAGTACTACCAGACATTCAGTTTCTACCACCAAGGCCACCTGGAGGTAAGTTCTACTAATCAGATTTCATGGGTCAATGCAATGGCCTGAGAGGAGGAAATTCTGAGTGCAGCTCTCTCACTCTTCAAGCAGGAACCAAATCACTGTGGGGCATTGTCTTAACAGTATTGACATTTCTGACTTTTTAAAAGGATCTGGCTCACAGTCACCCCTCCTTGTCTCTGGTGTCAATATAGAACCCAGGGGAACTGTGAGGTCTAACAGCCTTTCCTAATTTCTTTCCCTGTTCCCCTGCCTTACATCTTATAGCAGGATTAACTCTATCCCAGGAAAATCCAGTACAGGCAGTAACACTACAGATGAAAAGTGCCCTCTGCACACATCAATATCATCCATTCAAGAATATCCTTCATCTCAATATTCTTGCAACTTTCTCATAGTCTCATTCATTTGGCCCTGTTTCTTTTAGTTCACCTATACTTATTTCTTTTTTTCTCTTTTCTTCTAGACCTTAGAGACCACCACCAGGTCATATTACATTTACATTCTTAGCATATCCATGCATATCTAACCCAAAAGATAAAAAAACTGTGAACAGAAATGATAAGCCCTCGAAGAGAAATGTCTCGTGTAATAGCAGTGTGTGTGTCTCAGTAAGTTCAACAGCAGAAAAAAAAGACCTTATGTTCATACTGTTTGCCTCTAATTAAATATTGAGATCCCTGTTGAAAGTTGTATCCTTTATAAATGCTAGCAAGTGCTTATATATGCATGTTCAGTTAGGACCAGTAAAGATAGTAATGCAAGTACTTTTCTTGGCAGAAAGATGAGAGTCATGTTTTCAGAAACATTCCTACCTTAATTTGAAAATTATTTGGGATAGAACCTGTGTATCCCTATGTTTTGGAGGGCTATTTAACTAAAAAGGCCCTCGCAAACACCAGACAATAGGGATGATAAATAATAGCTATCTGTGCACTGTAGGTCTCTCACAGTTAATGTTCAAAGGCTCTTCCACTGTGAAATGCTGTTGAATCACCTACCATTTGCTGAACTTCCTGACAAAGCTCCTGCCTAGAGGAAAAAATATCAGTTGAAGAGTTTGAGGTTAATTACACAAGCCTTTTTAAAGTTGCTGTGCAATAATAATTAATATGTACTTAGCTCTTGCTGCAGGTTTTGCTACAGTCGTGGCTTTCTACTGTATGTGAGGCTTTTTTTGTCTTATCACAATTCCTTTGTTTTCTGGAGAGTTGTCCTATATAATCACTGCTTTTCAAGGAGGACTATTTTATAGGCTCCTTTTACCACAATACCAACATTTTTACTTCTAAGAAGTCATGTTTTATAAATACCAAGCAAAGTATTACGCATAATACATGTCTCTGATATTCATTTTTTAAACCTTTCTTTAAAAATCTCTATTCTTTCATTTCATGTTTTGTCTCCCCAAGTGAAAACATACACACATTCATATTCAAACACAAATTTCTGTGCATAGCGTGTAAGGCCAAACATAAATTAATTTCTCCAGTCTTGTACCTGTTATCAGTTCAATGGCTATGTCTATTTTCATGGTAGGTCTAAGAGAGTAGGACTTAGTATTTGTGACACACTGCAGAAGACCGACAGTGGCAATTCAGGGGCAGTTCCAGTGTGATGCCGGCACCGAGCATAACCATCACAGGGTCACTGTTATCACTGGTGTTTCCTTGGAAGAATTTGCTTGTGCAGTTTCACTTTCTTTTTCTCTCCTTCAGACAAACCAAAGTGATGGAGAAATGTATTTCCATAAACCCCGTAACAGTCAAAAATAAGACAAGGTTGTAAGAAGAATGCTTTTTTGATGTATAAGGTACGGTAAATGCTAAATAAGCATGTTCAGAGTGTCTGACACATATAAAAGCTGATTATTTGCACACCACTATGATTCACCATGTCTGAATAACTCATGCATAGAAAAGACAGAAGATGTTTAAACTTCAATATTTTATTCTACTCTGAAACTTAAGCTGCAAAAAGATGTACACTTGACAGTTCACATGCCACAGCCTGGAAATACGTTCTATACTCAGAATCCTGCAAATCTGGTTTTCTTGAACTCCTGAATATCTAATGTGCCCCAATCTTCTGCAGACCTAAGAGTAAATAAAAAAGTAAAAAAAAAAAAAAAAAGCAAGGCAGCCAGTTCTTCATATTTTGTTTTGACATGCTTGTTCATGCTTGTTTTATAGTAGGATTATTAAGAAACATCAGAAAGGCAATGAGAATGCTCACAGATTCCTCATGGACTAATACAACTTTGATACTTAACAAATGCATGTCCAAATACTTGTTGAGTTACCAGGGCAAGGACCACACTTGACCACACTCTAATTAGGATCTTGTCCAAAAAAGCAATAGACAAAAAGATGTTTTAAGGGATTTATGAATTCAGCAAACATGAAACCCCAAAACCATTGAGCTGACATTCTTTAGTTTCCCTAAAGAGCAAGAGCATTGCTGATTCACTTGATTTACTTTGCTGATAGGTTTTTTTGCTTTCTACTTTTGAAGACCTATACATGAAGAACTACGGTTTCTTGTCAGACACAAAATCTAATGACAAGGAATCTTCTGTCTTCTAGTTACTGGACTGTTTTCCCTGCAATTACAGGGTAAATGTTCTGTCAGTTTTCAGTTACAAGAAAAAGTTTGCTCTGCAAACTTGTTAATGAAAAATGCTAGAGTATTACTTGCTCATAAAACTAAATTATTTTGGAATTTTGAAGGAATTTGAACTATATTTTGTTTATATTAATGAGCCACAGAATAATATTCATGAAAGATGAGCTACAACTGGATATGACTCCAGCTAGTAAAAAGGTATTGTACCTGCTAATATCTGAGATCAATAGAAAGAAATAATTCACCCTGCTTTCCTGTTGCTGAATTTACTGAAAGCATACCTAAATATCTACCTATGGAATTACATAACATATTAATCTAGTCATTTTAAGGGTGGAGTAACTCATCTGAAGTCAATGGAGTCAAACTAGCAGAAATGAAGGTGGGAAAACTCATGCACAGAGAATTAGTCAGTGGTTAGTACAAGGATATACCCTTGACAGATGAACATTTAGAGACATTTACTTTATAATAAGAAATAATGTTTCAGAATCCTCTTAATTCACTACAGGCATTCCATTCATCAGTGCATAACCACAAAGCCAGCCACTTTTTCATGATCCTTAAAGTAAACATAACAATTTCATACTTGCTTTTAATAGTGGAACCACTAAAAGATGCTATGTGCTAAAAGTATAAACAAACCACAAGGCTGTTTGTTCAAGGTAAGAACCATATATACAAAACAAATGGAGTCTTCCTCACCTTTGGCTTGAGAAAACAAAAAAGAAAGAGGCTTCAATAGAATTGTCTTTAATCCAATTTACTTTGGATTTAATCTTCAAAACAAGGCTGGCCTGCTAATTCCCAATTATAATGGCACATGTAATCAGAGTCCTCATTAACAAAGACTGACTATATTGTCTATTAGGAATGGAAATCTGAAATGCAAATTCAGCAAATCAAAACGTTAAATGAGCTCTACCCAAGATGCTTAGAGCTCCTGCCAGGGCAGCGCATGCTGGCCAACACCTGCCCTGAATTCTCCCTCCAGCTGAATGTTTCATTCTGTTCCAGTCTTTGCCTCCTAATTGACCTGCTTATGATCTCTGCTACAATTAACATATGCTTATTAGTAATGGCTGGTTAAAGATTTCAAACTGCTGCAGTTTACAAAGTCTAATAGAGATGGCACACCACAGGAAAGATGAGACCACTGTTTTCCTCATCAGCAGTGTCTTAGTGGTTTGGTTTCATGTGATACAAATGAGATAATTTTTCACGTCATCTGATGTCTGCAAACCCATTCTAATTGAAACTGGAAATCTGCACACAAAGTGGCTTAAGGCTCCCTGTGCACTAAATGAAAATCAGTTAGTGAATATGATTTTTCTCCCCTTTAACCACGTGCTTAGCAGCAATGGGAAAAAGATTTTTTTGGAAGGAAGAGTACAAGGAAACAAAGAGGGAGAGAGGGGAAAAAAGGTAGTTTGGATGATAACAAAACAGAAAACAGCCTACCCACAGTATTTTTTGTCAAATTCCTTAGTCCATTTCTTAGCTTTTAGTGAAGGTTAGTAGATGTACCTGTGAACTGAACAATTTTTTTTTAAATGTTGCAGAAGCAAAATAGTAATTCCAACATTACTAGAATATGGATTGCCGTTGTTTTTGCTCATGTTCCTCATCCAGGAAATTCTTAATTAAAACAAATAAGCAAACCAAACTAACCCACAAAAAAAAAACCAAAAAGCACTTTCACTTAAATATGCAGAAGTGTGCTCTTATATGATGACTACTGTAACATTTTTATTAATGTCACATTACCTAGACTTTCTATACAAAAAAGATTGTATTACTGCTGATTTGGCAGGTCAGTCTACTTTCATTAAATTTTCCTCTTTCTTCAGTGTTTTTTTTTCATGTTCTTCTCTCCAGTCTGCAGGAGCCAATGGGCAACAAATAGATCCCTTTCACTTGGTTTCATTCCAGCTTCATTAGCAATGCATTAATACAGCAATTACGTCTAATTCTTCTGTCCTAACTGCATTATTATTATTTATCCAAGATTACTTGCTGACCATATTTATTTCTTTCAATTTTGTTCCTTGATTTCACTTGATCATAATGTATTCTTAAGAAGAGGCATATAACAGTCCTTCCTTTGTATGTTTATGTTTATGTTGTATGTGTATGTTTATGTTTTATTATAAGACACTTATCCCTTTGAAGCTTCATACTGCCAAAATCCCAGAAGTCTGGCAAGAGGACAAGAAAATATTTGGGTCTTGTGTTTTGCTCCCATAACCACAGCCATTTCCACTTCTTACAGAAAACTGCAGGTTGATTTTTTTTTTTCCTGTGGAGACTTTAATCCTTGTACGAAACAAATTAAATGACAATTTTGTCTTAGTTTCCTGAATGACATTGCTTAGAAGTAATGTTCTACACCTCATTAAAAAATCACGTACTCATCAACATGTAGTTGGTATAATTCCCACATGCTTTGCAAAGATGCTCAGTGCACCCAAAAAAGGCTACAGTTTAAAACAGGCAAATTCAATAGGAAGAAAAGATTAGATTCTAGCAAAGGAGAGAACACAAGAGAACAAATACATGCTCAACTGTACAGTTGATTTGTGGGCTTTATAGAAGGATCTAATGTAGTTGAAGGATATAGTCCAGTTTGTAGGAAAAAAATATTATTGAAATATATAGGAAAATGTATACAGTAGAAGGCAAAAGACAGAAACGAAGGTGTCTCCTTATGGTTAGCACTAACAATTCTTACACTTTTTTATTTATGGGTATTTTCTTGGAGAGTGATGCCCCCAATGACTTTCCATATTCATTTTGAAGCTGGTGAATAATAGATTGCCTCAGATGTTCTGATATAATTGAAGTGAATGAGATTGTAGGAAAAAAAAATTGTATTCCTTGAGAAGGGAATTCTCCCATGCCTCTCAGCTTCATGGGCATTGTAATCAACTTATCACCCTTTTGACAAGTTAAGAATAAAACTTCTAGGACTAAATACAGAGTTAGCATATTCAACTGCAGTGCTCTAAAAACTTTTTCTGCCCTTGTTGCATATGAATATTAACATTACAGGGTGTACACTTGATCCTGTTTATATCAGAACTATTTTTCCCCTTTTCTTTCCATTTTCCTTGCAGCTATGAGCATAATTAAAGCAAGAGAGGGGTTTACTTTACTGCTAAATTAGCTAAATAAAAGTTAGGGCTCTCACTTCAAGTGTTCTCTGAGGCTCACTTTCTAATCAGCAGAGAGAGAGGCATAACCAGAGTGTGATCTACCTATCCCAGCACGGGTATTGAAGGTAGGTAGATAAGTTGGTGTTTTCCATGCCTACTGATTATGAAGGAAGGCCCAATGGTAACTTTAAACTGCTCACTTCATTTCAAGTAACTCCTGAAAGAACAGGTTGTGATATTGATCGGTAATGTAACTACCCAATGTATGAAAAGGGATGTAAGAGGAGTTAGAATGCAGCATTTTGAACACAGTGAGTTGGAACACAAGGGGCTTCCCACTGCTCTTTCTGCTGCCGTACAGCCTGGTACCACATTTCCAAAGGGATTTGTTTTAACAATGTCCTACATTCTCTGCTATCTGAAGCGAGTGCAGTTCTAACCACCTTACAGCAAGGCTATGACCTGTAGTTAAAATTGGTAATATCCTTTGATTCAGTGCAACTCCTCCAGCTGCTCAGCAACACATTGCTGTTGACCACAACACTAACTTGTCAGAACTACCAACCAGAAGTGGCAATTGTACAAACTTATAGGTCAGGATTCAGGATTCTATTCTTACCTGTGTTATTTAGAAACCAAGGTAAAACTAAGGGGAAAATGTGAGCGCTCAGTCTTTTCAGTACTTGGGATTATATTAAGTACACAACAATAAGGTCTTGTAATGAGGTCTTGCTCATAAGTTCACAGTTGAAAGAACTGCTGGGAGCACAATTCCTGTCCATATTATTTGAGACTGTGTTAAAAGTGCACAGACTTCTCTATGACATGGAATACTTGTTAGAATAAAAGTATTACTAAACCCCCAGCAAAACTCTGCACACCGTAAATCAATATAGACTTTATTTGCATTTAATTTTCATGCAGGCTTATGCTTTGAAGAACAATTCCTTAAGTTTATTTTAAGTGTAATAAAATTAGATGTAGATTATCACCTGAATATGAAATAAAACAGAGACTTTCACATTTTTCATGATCAAAATCTCTGAAATACAAAACAAACATTTCATAGATTTTGATACATTTGCATTGACAGAGGAAAATAGCCATACAGTTAAACTCTGGCTCTGGTAAACAGTTTCTGCAATTGTAGAGATTTATGCATGTGGTTGAAAGCAGAATTCAGCTCCATTATTTTTTTTTCCCTAAGTAAACCAAAATATGAGTGTCAGCAAATTATTTTTTTATTATTATTTTTAGCAATCTGCCTGATAAAAATGTGAAGACGATTTACCCATACTCAAATATAATTTTTCACTCACACGTGCACTTATATGTGGTGTTTTAAGGTAACACGTGGTTCTTCCTGCAAATATTGCTAAAGCATTTTTTTTAATCTCTGCATAGTAACAAATACTCTTCTACAAAATCATTCAACTAGAACTATATAAATCTCGCTTATTCTTCAAACTTTGCTACAGACCTTCACAAGAATCTGGGATAACTCATGTTGTAGGATCTAACCTGAAGAACTGTAAAGGAACTAAAACTCAGGGTGAGCTGATGTGAATGGAAAATAGTCAGTACTCAGAAATGCAGGTGTTTAATCACTTTGAACTCCAGTTGATCACTTTTGGTTTTTGCTGGGTTTTTTTAATTGGTTTTTTTTTTGTTTGTTTGTTTTTTTGTGTTTTTTTTTTTTAAGAGGATAATACTTCCCAGATTTGCGGTTTTGTTGGAAAATGTTTCTTCTTTATGAAGTACTTGGATATTGTGGTAATGGGAGCCCAGTGGACACAAATATGTTCCTGTTCTACAGCTGCTAATGAAGTTAGCTCTTGCATATGGAATTGTCTGTCTATAAAGGTGGAATAATGGTACAAGCTATCATGGACAGCTGAACCTATATGGGCATTCTGGGGTCCTCTTTTACTTCTTGTAGCACAAATAGTGACAACTTCTGCTTGTATGTTCCTTCTTTGCTGATTGTGTGGGAGATTATATGCCTGATTAAATTGCTATATTCCATGGAAATTCATGTAATATATTTGCAGTAAAATTACTCCAGACTGTAAAAAAAGTTGACATTCATTTAAATACTTGAATATAACATAGGTTTTTAACTCCAGATGGATCTTAACTTGCAATGGAGGCATATTCTAGCAAGTAAATCTGAATGTGCTTTTTCAAATGAAGCTCCTATTTTGTAGAAGTGCATTTGTGTTGCTCCATACTTTACTGCTACAAGGATTAATCTTTGTGAATATTAATGGATAAAATTTCTTTCTTTCATCTAACAGGCTATCATGGTTTAACTGGCACCATTTTGATATAGCAGGTCAGAGCTGTGTTGCATATGTGCATGCAGTTCAGACAGTGAAAGTAATTATTATCTTGGATATACTGAATGTACTCATGTCTGTTGATGTACTGTTATGTACTTCAAATGCCTAAAATTGGAGGGAAAAAAAAAAAAGAGGAAACTTTAATGTTTTTTCTTTTTTCATTTTCATTTATGAAGGAGCTCTGTTATAGAATGGGGATGAACACAAGAGAAAGTAGATGAAAGTACTGTCTTCTATTTTTGCCATCATGGACCCTAAAACTGTTCAGATAGAATTTTTCTATCTATTATTTTTTAAAGGAAAAAGAAGAAACTCACTCCTGGGATTTGACTTTATATGCTAAGCTCATGCCTTGAAATAGAATTTTAAAAATAGAAACTCTGGTATATATTGTAGAATAAATGGTACTGCGTTAATAAGAGCACTTGGAATGCAAATGAACCCTGAATGAGTGTGTGAAAACATATCCGAAATGAAAGAGAGAAAAAGAAACCAAAATAGAAGATGATCTATTTACTACCCCTCAGTTCCTAACTATAATTATTTTTGCACTGTGACGTCTTCTCCAGCCTTTTTATTTCATACTATCCTCACTAACGTGATGAAAGGGCTACTAAATAAATATGTGATATCATCTCTATTTTCAAGATTAGGGATGTTAGTCATGGGGTCTCAGTAAATTCCATTTTGCCCTTCCAACAGCTCTTATCTTCAAAGAATAATTGCCTTTATTAACACAATCAAAAATTCTCATTTCCCAGTTTCTCAGAGGACTTGCTGCTACAAAATTTACCAAGGCACTGGAGTCTGATCTTAGCACTTTCAAGACTAACATTTCCATTGCGGCACCACCTCTGCATGACTGGAAAGGGAGGGACACCAGCTTTCATGTGCTGCGCTTTGTGCACACTCATAGAAGCAGCCTGTACCTTAGCGTGGTTACAGCCTGTGCTTGATGTTCAGATAGGAATTCATCTTTTCATAGCATAAGTATAAAAAAATGGATATCATGAAGTATCTTGCCTCGATGTTTGTTTCTTTTTGTGGATTGTAGAAGAAGCCTGGAGTGGTGATCTTACACAGACGCTTAGTTTAGGGCAGATAAATGCCCTAAATCCAGGGTCACATTCTTCTGTGACTGTACAAACACAGATCAGAAAGATAGTCCTGTGCTCCAAATTCTGAGTCCCCACAACTCTTGATGCTAGAGACTCTTTCCCCTTAACCACCTCAACACTTAAAACATTCTGGATTTGTCCTGTCCGAGTTCCAGTTCTACAGAAGTAGTGTTAAAACTTTCTCTACTATGGAAAAAAATTTATCAAAATTATATAATCTCAATTATTTCCCTAACTGGCCTTACTCCTTGGTCTCTGTGCAAAAGGTGAGACTGCTTACCCTTCTGCTTGTTTGAATAATTTCAACATTATACCCATAATTCAAAGAAAAACAAATGAAGCCTCCACAGTTTATTTTCTTATACAATATTATATATTCTCTCCTTTCCCTGTTTTCTGAATTAATGACTGTTGTCTAACACTAATGAGCACATAAGAGAGCAATAAAGAAATTTTAGGAAAGGTTAAATGGTTACTAACACCCTGAAATACATGTTAGTTTATTGTTACAATAATATTAATGCTTTAGTTTGTGAGAGACACTGAAGGTAACATAAGTAGCTCTCTGACATACAAATATGGACAAGAATTATAGCCAGAAAGTCCTCTTTTTTTCAGTGGACTTCCTGGAAATAATCCTGCACACTCTTTTCTCAAACTATTAGCAAATGTATTAGCAACCCAGATAATATCTCAGCATCTGAAGACTGCTACAATAATTTTTTCCAGTATATTTTGGGGCTTCTCTGTGCTCTTTTAACACTATTCACTTCCACAGAGATATGAAGATCAGATCACCAGTCTATAAAAAACCCTTAGAGCCTCTGAATATATTATAAAACATAATTATTTTTTCCTAAATATGGCTGCTGTACATAAATGAGCAAGAGGAAAAGTCATTACATCGTGATTGATTATGAAAACTCAGTTTTCACAGTGGTTTTGAGACTTTCATTCCTTCATCAAATTTTTGGTATCAAGATTTTACCATATCACATAGAATGACCATTGTGTTGCTCAGTCAGTGTAGCTTATTTAATCTGTATGAAAATCGGCAGCAGCTAGGTCTGTTAAGAAGATATATTCCTCTGGCATCTGAGTACTGAAATACTTTATAGATTGCTGAAAATGTTAAACAGAACTGTAAAGGAAATACATTTCATCATGTAGTTTTTTTTAAATGTAAAATTTTTTCCCTTCTCTTTGTCAGAACAATTCTGATTTCCTGAAACTGGTGTTATTTATTTTTTTTTTGCTGCTAGAGAATCTGTACCTTGTTGCTTTTTGCAATCCTCAGAGAAGAGGAAGATCTGGGTTCAAGTCTGGTCTTCAAATAAGGAAGAGCAGAGACATGAACTTACATCCCATAGAAACATTTTATTTCAGTTGGTCATCTCTCCTGGTGGAGATCGCTGAGGAAATAGTAACTGGGCAGGAGACAGAGTCTAAATGTACAACAGGTTAGGACACTGAAGTTAAATACCTGACCTCAGTTGTCTTGATTCTTCTATGTGGCAGATAAATACCTTGACAAGAAATACCATTGCAATGCTGTAAACAGATTTACTGCAGTCATCTCCACAGTCAGGAGGGTGCACTGTTTACAGCCCACTTGTAGCCAGGTCTTGGCACCTCTAGAACATTCACCTTAGGCAGTGGGGGAAGTACCCATCTTTTACTCTTGGCTATAGAAGGAAACTGACTGAGATGAGACACCTAACTTTGGTTAACAAAATCTGGATGGGATGAATATCACCCATGGGTAGTAAACCTGCAGGTTCCCTGCTGGAATCTGTTTAGCACATTATATGTACTGTATAAAATACTGTAGAAAAACAGAGTATCACGTCTGAAGAAATAAAAATAATTTGTTAACAATAATGTATTGCCTTTTTTTTTCCCCCTTTTATTTCAGAAGGAATGCTGAAAATCTGACAAATCTTATATGAAAACATGCAACTTATATGTAGTGATTTTACATGCTGTTGGTCCATGTTGCTGTTGATTTTAAGAGCTCAACCCAAGTGAGATAGTCAGGTCTTAAACATATTTAATTAAAAACCAAACCCGAACCAACCTGAAAGCCAAACCTTGGATATCTTTTTTAAGTATAGTGAGGTACTGGAATAGGTTTTCCTACTGAGAGAAGTTGTGGATGTCTCATCACTGAAAATATCCAAGATTAGGATGGATGGGACTTTGAGCAGGTGTTCCTGCCCATGTCAGGAGGGTTGGAACTAGATGACCTTTAAAAGTCCCTTCCAATACAATGATTCTATGATCTTTTAAAAATCAGCAATAAAATTTAACTACTGTCTTTTTGTAACAGCAAATGCTAATCATTTATTATGTTATTATACTATTTGTCTCTTATGAATCCTAAATTGTCAAGTACTCATAACGTACTTAAATACTCTCATCTTTGTTTTTAACACATTAAAAAAAACCCAAAAAACTAGATACAGAACAATACAATATTTTTCCAGGAGGACAAGCTTCACGTTAATGACAGAAAATTCCAATCTAGTAACTGGTAGATTATGCTGTCACTCATTATGGGAATATTATGGGGTTTTTTCCATTTTATCATTGATCATTGCTACTCCTATACCAAGGAATAGCTTGGAAAACACATACTGAGTTTTTCCCTTGATGTTTCACTGTCTTAGTCCCCTGTTAACTCTTGAGTAAGCTTCTATATCATCATTGCAAACTTTATTTAAAGTGAAAATTAATGGTTGCTGATATCAAAGCTTTTTTGTGTTTGTATCTGGTTTTGTTTTTCTTTTTGCCTAATTTCTTTTTGCAGACTGTTAAAGAGACAGTTATTACTCTGGGGAAGATCCCTTTCTTTTCACCCTCAGCCAGGTCTTTTTTTTCCTTTCTTATCTCTGCAGCACTCACAATGCCTTTTTAGTGTTTGCTTACAGAGTTCTGTGTTCCTAGTGGGACATGGTGTGTAGTTTAAATATGTTTCTCTCCTGATATTTTAAATGACATCCAATTGACCTCATAAATGTCTTATGAGACCAAACAAACTCCATGCTTGAACAAAAACTGTCAACCAATCTACCTTGCTTGTCCTCAGGCTGCTCTGGCATGATGCCATAAAGCATCAGTATTGATATTTTGTGGCATTCAAATTGTTAAGTACCCAGGCTAAGCAGTTGGAGCAGAAATATTAATACAATCTGGCCATACCACTGATAATTACCCCAATATAAACTAAATTTATAGCATGATACTTTTAATATGAATTGGCAGGCAGGCATCAAAACCTTTCCTTGACATTATCACGTAGAGCTAGGAGGCATATAGCTAGCATGCTGTGGAGGTGTTTTATAGAGAAGCATGAGATTCAGAAAAACTTTTTCATAGTTTTATCATAGTCTTCATCAAGACTTGTTTATTGTCAATAGTGACTTTTACCACAGGAAAAATAATCCAGTAATGTTTTATAATTTTAACTGAATAAACTCATAAATGCATTCAAAGTGTCAGGGAACACAGTTACACTAGGCAGTATAAGTTAACATTATAGTTCAGCTTAAAACTATGCCTCTAGTTTTCCAGACTGAAAGAAATTTCTTTCTAATACGGAAAACAGAACCTATCTGAAGGGTGCCTTTTATGCTATACTTTTACATTTAAACTTATCAAGTGTCTAGGGAAATGTGTTCTCGAAATCCCGTCATGATCCATGTGTCATCGAAGACAAAGATCCGATGCACTATGGAAATTTCTTGATGCATATTATGAGCTGTTGTTTGCCATAGTGTCTGGATAATCCTGCTTCATTTATTGGAGGGCCATTTCAGCTGCACTGTCAACAGCCTGGGATGATTGGGTCACCTTTCCCGATAAAATTATGTAAAAGCTGTCAAATGGGCAGGATTATAGGCACATTAAAGGTGCTTTAAGATTTCATGCCTATAAATATTAGCAAAGAAGATTTAAAGGCAAATTTGTCATCAGTACATGCCCACGTTTCTACAACCTCGTTTTACAGCACTGCAATGTTATCACCCACATTTTATCATGTAACTGTGAAGTGTTTTGGTGGGGAGTAGCTGCTTGCAGCCTTGACTGTTTAATTCATGTGCCAGAAATTAAGTATTATTAAAAAAAAAAGAAAAAAAAATGGAAAGAAAAGAAAGAGTAGAGGATAGCTGCCTCCTATTTCTCATCCAAGTAAATCAACACAAATATTTTGTATTTGGAGGATCAGCTTGTTAAAAGTCATTATATATATTTGATAAATACTTATTGATTATGATACCAGTTACAAACACCTTTGCATGGGAGTCAATGCAGCAGATCATTTTGCCTAGTATTTACTTTTAAGTTGTGAACATTTTATTATAGTGTTTTGGAATGACGGCTCTTATTTATTGTACATAATTAATGCCATGGGCACCTCCAACTTAACACATACTGGCAGACCCCTAGCATTTCTTCAGAGGGTTCTGATATTCTTAATAGACAAATGGAGTACTTTAGTCATATTTTTGTGCTGGTAGATTTCTAGCCAATCTCTAAGTTAAACAGACCTAAAAATCTCAGAGGAGGAAGAAAACCACGTTCTTCCATAATCTTTCAGAGAAAGAAAGATCTCAAACCCCTAGTAAGGAGTAAATTGTGAGCAATGCTATGTCAGTTGTACATGTCTGCTCTGGGACTTCATCCAAACTCTACAGACAGTAGAAAGTTTCCCATTTCAGTGAGCTTTGAAACTGGCTGTTAAACCATTCTGCGTGCCTGCTCTCTCTATCACAAATGTCCAGGTCAGAAGGCAGCACTAGATGGAAACCTGTGTGTAAGCTGTAACTGGTACATCAGTCAGCAGAGCATGCCTCCAAAGAATTTGCTCTTGCAATGTGAGTTGAGGAAGGAAAATGCTTGAAAAATCCTGAATGCAATTAGGCACAACATGGTTGTTCTCTCCAAGCTTCATTAGGCTTTGCTCTTAGTTTTCACATTCCCTGTTGGCTTGCATAAATGGCCAATCTCCAGTGAGCTTCAGTGGGAGTAGAAGTGTTGTGGAGGGAGAGGGTTTGTCTGAAAAAAGTAAGAAGAAAGGGGTATAGTGTGGGAGCTGACATCTTGCTGAGGAATAGGACAAGGGAAGAAGGTAAATAAATGGTGCATTCAATGCATCTGGGAGTAAGCAAATACAACAACTTCCAACAAGGAGGAGGCAAAGGAACTTACTAACTGCACACAGATGCAAATTCTTCTTACCTCAGGCTTCAGGGTCTCCTGGAAGATAAACTGGGGATGAGGTTGAACCCCCCTGTGGGTTTGCAGTGAGGGAATTGGTGGCTGTGGCCTAGTAGAAGTAGGGCTCAAAATAAAAATCAAGTGGAAACTTTCCTTGGAGGTGGGTAAGTAGGAACTGAAGCAGTGTGGCTGATACTTTATCTTAGAATTATTTTGCTTTCCTTCTGGCTCAGAATCAGAAGATATGTGTCTAGGTTGCAGAAACAACAACAGGGCTGGAGCAGATCAAGAAAAAACCCTCTGCATGCACAGACAAAAGGAAGCTTAAATGCAGAAGTTAATGGGACTTCTTGATCCCTTTCCTTGTGTGAGCTGGAAACAGTAGAAATATTCCAGCAGTTATAGTCTCTATTCTGGGTCTATACATAACATCTGGAGACTAGCCCCACGGCAACTTTGAAGATGATGAAACAAGAAACTGGAGTGAAAAGGAGTAAAAGTCAGCCTAGATGGCAAAATATTACAGTTTCAATATCTAGGATCCAGTTTGAAAAAAAAAAAAAAATGGCAGGGTGGGAGAGAATGCTAAGAGACCTTTTCTTATGTGGCAATGCTCACAGGTGACAGCTTGTCTTTTTGTGAGCTGGGCTGTCGGGAGAGGCACCTGTCGGGGACTGCCAAGAGAATAATTTTTACCAATGGATGAAACTGTCTGCTGCTAACTAGAGACTGCCACAACCACCAGCTACGTACCCTTTGCCATAGAGCTGCTGTTTTTGCAAGTTTTCATACTGTTCAAATGTTATAGTTAGGATAAAAGATGTATTAGATAGGTAATTATTACCATTCTATTACTTCTGTACTGTTCAACTGTTCTGCTTGGTTCTGGGAACCCCGGTTACAGCCCCCTGATTGGTTCATGTACCCCTTAAAACCTCATTGGCTGGCCAGTGGGGCAATGCAGCACCACCATACAAGGCTAAGCCACCCCCCAGTTTTATAAACCCTCCTTCTCTTTTCCTTTTGTGTCGTGATCCGCCCCTAACTCCACCCAAGTTCTAGAATCCTCCGACTGAACCCTATAAGAGTCCCATGCACCCCTAATAAAATGTTCACACTTGTGCACACCTGTACACAGCCTCCTCTGTGTGGACCATTCCTTCTTTCCCTTCCGGACCGCGACACTGGGCATCAACAAAAAGTTGGTTTTTGCAGGTAATACTACTAGAAAAGTGCAAAGAAATTTACCAAGACTTCAATAACAAGATATCCACCCTGGAACAAGCCAAACTATGATTGTACAAAGCACTGATGAACATTCAGACAACAGAGTAGAAGATAATGCAACTGTTAAAATTCAGAGTCTGACAACTGCTTATAGAGTTGTCTAACACATTTAAGACACCCCAGGGTATTGGGTGAATCCTTTAAGAGTTCACAGATGTGGTAGAAGAAGACCTTTGCCTTTCTGAAGCAGCAGAATGCCACAGAACATCTCAAATGATAATAGACAACTATGGTCAAAGACATGAATTGAACCCTGTGTAAAGGAAATGATCCAGCTAAGCTCTCTGTCAAAGATCAGTACTAAAACTGAAAGAAGTAAGGCTCCAGGGAAGCTGTGCCTAAAGCCTCAGACAACAGCTGGTAAACTGAGGCACTTGTGGGCATGCAGCAGAGGCCAAAAATATACCATCAAGAATTCATGGTCCATACCCATGACTTGGGGTTCAAAGGGGTGCTATAAATAATTTCCCCATGAGATATTAAGTAAATGTGACATGGGACTTACTCTTTTTCGGATGCCAGTCTTTCTATTAGATAGTTCAGCCTATTTTTGTTTCCAGGAAAGGTAGATTTAAGAACATATACAACCCAAAGTGTAGAACACACCTGACAATCAGGAGACTTGTCAGTGAAAGAAGTAAACCCTTCACTCCCATCCTTCAAATACCTTGTGCCGTTTAGAGACAGAGCAGATATATCTGCTCATTCCTTGCCAGAACTTATTTATTATTAATGACAAATTTAGGGGAGGTGGGTCTTGAATGTTGGATAATCCATTAACCAGTTCAATAGGATTCCCCTGAAAAGAGTCTGAATGCCGGAAGGTATTTCTAATGCACTTTGTATAGAAAGGAATGGGAAAAGGGAGAAAGAAGTTGCAAGGTAGTGCTGTGAGTGTGAGTGTTTGCAAAAGGGATAGAGGATGTATGCTATCAGACCAAACAGGTCTGAACAGGTGAGCAAGACCTCAAAGGCCCATGAATATGAAGAGGCCAGATGTGTTCAGGGATGGGAACACCTCTTATAAATGCCTAAAAAATAAACAACAATCTATGGGATACACAAGCTGTCTAGGGAGGGGGCTCCACCTGCTCACGTGTGTTTCTGGTTGATGTGAGAATGATTAGCTATCTGTTAACTGAGACAGGGCAGCGCAGCTAATTGCTGGTGCTTCCTGGTGGCAGGTGACCATTGCCTGTATTTGTTCCCCAGGGCATCTCCCTCCTTGATAAACCAGAGTTAGAAGCAAATCAAAGAGCAGCTGCTTGCTAAAGAGGCAAAAGAGGCTCTTGCAGCAAATAAGCAGCACCCTCTTTCCAGCTTCTTAACCTTCCTAGCAGGGGAGGGCAGTGGGGTCCCAGCTATGAGTGACAGCTCTCCCCAAATGTGTGGAAACAAGTGAAGAAGAAATGATGACCTGCACGGAGTATGTTATTGCTGAATGATTCCCAGGTGAGTTCAGTTAATAAAGTCACAGACAAATTAAACCACATCCCTCACATCTTGTCATTATTTCTGCATGTCTGGAGCAATGAAGACCAAGACATTTTTTAGGTGCAAATACAAAAATTTGAGTTTAGTATGTGGAAAAGCTATAGGCTTTTAGCTGGCTTTAGAATATATTTTCACAGCAAAGGTAATTTAAAACATGTATAGGCTTCTTTTATTCGACAGGAATTTTTCTTTTCTTATTGTAGATGTGGACGGTAATGTAATCTACAGGTCAGTTTCTCTGTTTTGATTCCAGTCATTATTTTAACACTCCATATTTTAATGATATATTTTAGGGATCCTTGCTTCCTCACTTGTTATTTTTTTCCAGATAAAATGATTTTGCCAGCTTTGACTACCACAATCCAAACTCCCCTGTTCTCCTCCCACAAAACCGTGTCTTTGATATACACTTCATAATAAATACCTTAGCAGCAGGCAACACAATGCCCACAAACCTGATTTTTCATCTATCTAAAAAGAGGTCAGATAGATGATGAGGCAAGCTAATATAAGGTACTTATAAATTTGTAGAATAGCCCTGACAAATTCTGCAGCCTTGCACTAGAGTTGCTGAATGGTTTGAGTCCTATCACACATGCTGAGACTGCTTTTCAAAATTTCATTTCATATATATATCATCACTGTCACTATTTACTTTGCGCATACTTTCTGTAGTCATACATATTCTATGAATAGCATTAAATATAAACATTTGGTATCTTACACTAATGGAGATTGTTTTTGTTTGATTACATATCTCAATCTATCCTTCATCAGAGAATTCTTGATCCAGATCATTTTTGCACTTGATCTGAGCTTTTATCTCCCCTAAATTTATTCATCCTAAAAGGATATCAAGTGCAGATCCTTTCCACAGTCTTAATCCATAATTAAAAGCTAGTATTCAAAGGGACTAAACTCAGGGATACAAAAATTCCTCAATTTATTTCCCACAGATAATGTCTTATTTGTAAATATCTATAAATGTGTTGTTGTAGTGTATGGCTGATATTTTACTAATCTCTCGAAGGGCCTAAGTATTCTTTCATTGCAAATATCCTTGAGAGTCATCATGTCAAAATCATTCCACAATTAATAGAGGTTGCCTCTAAGGGCCTCAGGGAGAAGAGGGCTGTTAATAAGTGGACAAATAAGAGATACTCTCTGGCCTGCTTTAAAATGCTAGAGGACATTATGCATGTGTTGGCAGGTTAGGCTTTGGTTAATTCTCAAAAATCCTTCCTGTTCACACATGTGTTTCTATGGGCCTAGTAAATTCTTATCAATGAGATAAAGATGTGAGGTCTTGTAATATTTTCTTTTAGCCAATAAAAATAGGAGGCAGATCCATTGACTTACATGAAGATGCGACTGTATATGATGCTTGTCATACTGAGGTATGGTCCTTAATTTTTAATATGCAACTACGAAATCTTTCTCTTTTTTATTAAAAAAACCAAAAACAACAACAAACCAAGTAAAACAAAACAAAAAACCTGTTGTTTTGAGGCTATGTCAGGGAGCATATTTTTATGCTTAATTTTTAAAATGGCTAAGAATTACTGGGTATTGTAATGGTTCTGCTCAATTTATTTTACGCACGTTAATACAGAGGGTAAATTCTATCTTTCCATTTTCATTGCTCAAACTAGTGGGGAAAAATTTAGTCTGGCTAAAGAAAATTTTTCTGGTTTGTTGTTTTATTTTTTTTTTGTTTTATTTAGTAGTGGTTGTGGTGGTGGGTTTTTTTCCAGTTGGAGGGGATATTTGTTAGAGTTCAAACCTATTTTAACTCAGACAAAATGTTCTTGCTCTTTCTTTTTGTGGGATGGTATCTGGGAATAAAATACAGCTGCTTCTTGAGAATAACTCTTTTAAATGGTTTTAATGAGATTTGTGTTAATGATTTTTGAATAAGAAATTGTACATATGTGTGATTTTATATTTGTGGCTAGAAATATTAGATATTAATGTACGTTTATATAAGATTGGAGCACTCTGGTTACTTTATTGGACATTATGGAATTGGTCATATGGAAGTTTCATATGGAAGATCAAAATCAGCCATAAAATGGGGCTGTGATTGTAACCTTAATTATCGAAAGGATATCTCCTCCAGAGGATCATAATCCAGTTTGAAAAGCAGAAAGGCAGTTACTTCCCTATGGGAGTCTGGGAGCGATCCTCTCTCAAAAGCTTGGTGACATAGTCCTGTAAGCCTGATATGATTTCACTTTCAAATGTATTTAAAAATTCTACAGCAAATCCATTGGGGGCGTAGGCTTTCCCGCTTTCCAACACAAATACTGTTTCCTTAATTTCATTCTCTATCCTGGGAATCTGCAACAGTTCTTTCTGCTCTTGTGTCAGTTGTAGATGCTGCTGTTCCACAGCTGATGAAAGAATTGGATTTTAATGTTTGTTCAGAGGTACGTAAGTTGGCATGATAATTGTGAATAACTGTGATTCTCCAGGGTGAAGAGGAGTTTGGCCTTAGTATTTTCGAATTCACTGGGTTAGTTTGGATCATCTCTTCTTTGTTTATCAAACCAACTAACAATGAGCATACTTAAGGAATGCTTGTTAAAAATGCACATTTTTTTCTCAGATTTTTATAAAGGGGTAGAAGTACATTTAGAGCTAAATTTGTAGACCTTACACAAAGTGAGTAATTTAAAAAAACTGTTCTTATCCCAATAATTTTTTTTAATGATAAATATTTCATTCTTAAAACAAGGTATCTATCAAATTGTATGACCCCATAGTTCCAATCCTCTCATATACTCTCCCAATCGCACTCCAATGAAACAAGTTATTCACTGGGATCATTTCCAAGTTTTAAAAATTATCAGCATATAAAGAATTATTTACCCAATTCTCATTATCTTTATTCTTTGCTTTGTGAAACACTAGACTATTTCTCCAAATTACCATGAACTGTCAGTCCTTATCAATAAAATCTGTCTGATCTGAAAGAAGTCAAAAACTGAATCAAAGTAAAACTAGAAAACGTCAGAGATGAAATTCATAACCATTCAGTAAAGATGGGACTCAGTTGACCCAACTTTGGCTTTCAGTGGAGAAATATAAATGCCTTTCATCCTACCATATCTGTGCAAATTACCAGGGATGTACTAACCTTTGGAAATATCTGTTTATTTCAGTCAACTTTTGAGTACATAAATGCATAAATTGTTTTATGTTTGCTCACTTAATTGTTTCAAAAGCTACTTATGGACATGATTAAAAAAACTATATTATTACAAAATTTTCCATATTTGTTCTGCTTTCCTGACAGTTTGGTTAAAATGACGATTTGTTGCCTTGAACATTGCTACTAGCACCAATTGCTTTTGGTAATTCAGGGGTGAAGGTAAAAAACTTGATTCTTCTCAAAATTCTTACTTCTCATGCTGATTGTTCTAAAGGTTTAACTGTGGAGTTGTAGAGTGCCTTTTTTTTCCTGATATGTCTTCTTGTAGAAATCGTCTTCTACGTGCTTCTATTGGAGGAAAGAGCTGGCCTCCTCTTCTCCTCTACCAGCAGGACACAGCAGGCGTCTGCTTCTTTGCAAGGTTTTCCTTTAAGCACATTTCATTTGGCTTGTCTCATCGATAGCACTGAGAAACTCCAACCCTTTGGATGTTTTCACCCGCTCTCCCAGTCCTGCTGCCAAATCTGCGGCTGCTGCTCATCTTTAACTGTTTTGAACAGAACATCTCCTGCAGCACATTGATTAAGTTCAGGAAGCATTAGTGACCAGCAGCTCAGGGCATTGGGTTGTTATTGACTCTGACAGACCAATTTGTTTCTCCAATGTTCATTATTCTACAAAAGGGGCACATCAGACAAGGCAATTGAAATGTACAATATTGCCACCTGTCTCTTTTCTGCCTTGATTATGTACAGCATAGACTTCAGCTCCAAAGTATACTAAGACCTCAGAGATACGAACTGTAAAAATGAAGATTAGAATTCCAGACTTGCCCAACTTGGAGCAAAGGTAATTAATGTTAGAAGTTCCAAATGAGCACACATATGACAGGTAAATAAATTTAAAATTAGGCAAAAGTTCCTGTATTTCTTGGAATTATTAGTGTGTGGTCACAGTGACACTTTGTGTTCATTGCTGGGGAATGCACTCTGCTGAAACACTGCACTGTGCTGGAGTTAACATCTATTATCTAATATGCTCATTAACAATGAGTGACCTAATGCCTGCAGTGAGAAGACTGCAACTAAATTTTAGTAAGGTCAGGAGCTATTTGTGGAGCAACAGCTACCGGATATAAAAGGAAAGGAAAGTCAAGAGGAGAATGACGCAGTTTGAAATATGTACTCACAGTAAAACTAAAATATATACACCCACAGAGTGCACTGCTACTTCATTTTTAATGCATGTACCAACATGTTTGTCCTTTGCCATGGAATGGCCTGTGACTTTTCCCCACATTCACCTTCTGTCCTTGCCTGTCAGTAGACATTTGGTCTATCTTCATTCACAAAACATAGAGACCTACTAACAAGGCATTTCTGCAAACAACAAAGATATTAAAATTCCTTCAGAACTGCTCTTAGTCAAGAATTAAAACACAATGCTATTAGCACAATCTGGTGCTCATTCCCATTGTGATTCATAATTTTTTTCTTTAAACTAGTTATGTAGGAGTAGAGAGCATACTAGTGTACAGGAAACTGTGATTTTATTTATAACTGGAAAAAGTCTCCAGAGAAGTTTTACCTTCCATAAAATCACACAAAACAAAGATAATTTTTTCCTTGCAGCAGCCTTAGATAATTATTCTTTCCCATTAGAAATAATATTTGCTTCCTGCCAGTGGCTCTGATTCTCAACTGCCCTGCATACTGCCCTGTGCCTCACACCAGCAAGTAGAGATGGACCCACCTACTTAGACTTTCTGAACTGCTCTGGCTATGTGAAGCCTCTGTAAACCTGATGGGGAGCCAACCCCAACAAGTCCAGTTAATTCAAGTTTACAGATATTTTACAACAACAAAGCAGACCAGTGAATCTGACCCTCCAGATGTGTGTTGATTTTAAAACTGAAAATTGCAAAATAAATGTGTTATTTGGAATGAGTATTCAATACAATTAATCTGATTTCCATAAGCCCTTGCAAGAACCACCAGGCTCTAACAAAAGATTTGATTTTCTTCCTGATCATTTAAACCCAGGTGCTGCTTTTGATGGATATGTCACATCCATATGGTGGAGTCATGACCTACACATCTTCCCGCACTTTACAAAACCAGGACAGAAATATACATACCTTTAGTCTTTTGAAAAAGATTGACAGTAATTTACAGAGTGTCCTTGAACATAGGTAAGACATGTAGGGCTGCATCTTCTAAGGGTGATGGCTAAACCTGGCTGGGGTCCCCTGGTTTCTAACAGGATGGGATTTTCTCACTGCACTGCTAGATACTGTGAGTTGGACCACTTCCACAAAGTGAATTCTTCTGCAAAAAATATCCAAGATACAGTCAATGCTTCCCTAACGCCTGGAGCGAGACTTTCCTGGGACTGGAGCAGGACTTCCCTGATAGTGAATTCCCATTGACAAGAGGTTTATTTCCCGAGGGTGCAGGGGACTTTCAGGCTGCACAACTCAGTTGATACAATAGATTTTAAAAACCTGTAGTAGAATGTTTGGAAGATTAGACACAAAATATTTACTAGGAGAGTTTTTTTCTAAAGAATTCCTGCCTTGGCTAAGGCTATCTACCAAACTGATCTTACTTAGCACCCTTTCAAGACAGATGATTTAATTAAAATATCTGTAAACAAATTTTGAATTTACAGAAATTTTTTAAACTGAAAATTTAGAGATATGCCTATGTGTCCTGAAAAGTGTGTTACTCTGGGAAACCTTACAAGCCTTTTAAACATCCAAAAGGAAATAGTCTGTCCATTAACTACATTTTCCAAATTCTTGCCAAGCTCTGAGCGGATCAGAAAGCATCAGTAGCACTTTATAGAATAGGATATAAATTTTATTTTGTACTTATTGTATAAGAAACTACAAAAGCCATTAAAAAATATATTAAATCAGTGTGTTTCATCAGTAAAACAGTAATTAGCAAAATTATTATTCTTGATTTTTTTCTAAGATTTGATGGTATAGTTTGTGCTACCCTCAAAGCCCAGACATAAATCCCAGAAATCCTGCTGATGAGTCCAAATATGCTGTAAGAGTAATCCTACCCTTTACAAAAACAAAAGAGAAACTTAAAATTTGAGGAGTTTTTCTGGTTGGTGGGTGGGTTTTGTTTTAGGTTTTTTGGGGTGATTTTGTTTGTTGGGCAGTGTGTTTGGTTTTGGTTTTTGTTTTTCTCTGAGTGTGTATGTGTGCAAACTGTGCACTAGTGGTTATGAACTTGGAACAGCAGAGAGGTTCTCAGTTTGTACCAGTCTGGGTGCACATGCACAACACCATTTCTCCCTGCTGTGCCAATCTGCCTTCAGTGTTAGGGAATTTACAGGTCTCTCTCTCTCTGGCCATTTTAGAGAGGTTTGGCCCTATTTGCTCTTCATGGGATGCAAGTAACTCCCATGGACTTCTGAGGGTTATTCATAACCTAAAGTATGGGGTAGGGTCATGCTGGCTGCTTAGAGGGCTGCAGTGCCAGATGTGGCCAGCTGCCCTGTGCAGATGCCAGCAGAACCAGGGCTAAAATGCTAGACGCATGAAAAGCCACCTTGGTTGACATGTAAATGACAGATAGACATATTGAAAGGCAGGAGGGAGCTGGAGACAGAATAAGTAAAGACATAATCTTAGCAAAATCAGCTTTTGGATCAAAACAGACACATAGCATTATCCAGTCACATCCCATATCAGGTGGCTGGGATGCTGATTTATCACAGAGTTTGAAGGTGTGTCTGTGTAAGAAGGACTGCCAGCCCCAGCTACTTCTTTAGTGGATGACTGCGTGCCATTTAACTCTCATCAATCAAAGTTCATAAATGGCAGAAGGAGGTGGAGAAGAGAAAGAAAAGGGTAGTGGGATAAAGAGTAAACCCTGTCAGGAGGGAAGGAAAGATCTGTAGGAATATATGATACATGGAGTAAATGTGAAAAAGCTAATATACCAGCCAGAGCCTCTCCTGGTACAGTTAACCTTGCATGAGGTTTTACTTAAAATTCTTTCCCATACAATATGTACTCCAAAGCAGCATTTGCTGGTTCTTTTAGCTGCTGTTGCTTTTGGTTTGCTTCAGTTTTGGTTCATGAGCTGAGTGAACTGGCATGATTTTGTTGTTGTTTTAAAAACTATTGTAAAAAGGATCTTTTAATTGAACTACACACCTGTAACCAGATATCTGAGGATCATTACCCTTCATGTCTATGGATATAGATAGTTCTGTATGAAATTATGATTTTGAAGAACTACAGGTCTTCTGAATTGTTAATAAGGTAACACAAGACAAAGAATGAGAAGAGAAGGAGGGGACAGGAGAGGAGAAGAAGAGGGGAGAAGAAGGGGAAGGGAGAAGAAGGGGAAGAGAGGAGAGGAAAAGATTTGGTAAATAGGATTTATGTTTAATATTTTAAATATGATGACTGCTTCAACATGCCCTGAAACTGCAAATGTTACAGTCTGAAAACATAATCTACAATCAGGAAAGATGTAAACAATGGAAAAGATATACCAATAATGGCTCAATACAAAACATTAAAGATACAGATTACATGTAAATACTTCCCTCACCTATGTTGTGTGTTTTCAGCTATATATTTCTCCTAATACGAACACTGTCCTTGTGTATGCCTGGAGCACAATGTATTGTCATCAAACTAGACTGTCCAAAATTACTTTTGCAGTTTCTGTAATGCTCTAAGTATGTTTCTGTATATGATTATGTGAGTAGACATATTTGTATAGAAAATATGAGATAAAATAATAAAACACAGTGTCTGATTCGGAAAGGAGCAATAAGGTCTTTCTGCCTGTCCTACCAGTTCTAATTCTATGATTCGTATAGGAGAAAACAATCCATTCCCCTCTCTGACATAAGAGTATGAATCATAACAAGAGTATATATGATTATTTCCCTTTTTACCAATGGGTAATGAGATCTTGCTTCCCTCCTCCCCTTGAATTAATAGTATTCAAAAAATTCATAGAGCAACAACATCTGTGGATTGGAGGCAGATGTCAGCACTGAATTGATGACCTTACTAAGTTGCTCAGGCCAACAGGTCAAGTCTTCCTCCCTTTGCTCATCCTTAGATATTCATCTACATGAGTGCAAAGCATTCTTAAAAAGTGTGATCTGTATCTACTGGTTGTGAAACAGCGTTATAAGCCACAGTCCTGATAGAAGAAAGAACTGAAAAAGGAGGATAGACTGGAAATACCCTGAAAGTATTTCTTCATTTTGAGTTGTCCCCTGTCTTGGAGATGCTCTCATTGGTTGAACAGATGAAAAGTAATGATATAAGTAATGATATAAGTAATGTGAAGGCAATTGCCTGGGGTATGACAGCTTGAGGGAGGAAGGAGACAAATTCAGCAGCGTATCAGTTTATGACTCTTTAAAAGTAATTGCTTTAATCCCTGAATCACAATTTAAAACCTACTAAATTTTACTGTCTTCTACACTATTCTCCCCTCTTGGGGAAAAAAAAAAAAAAAAAAGAGGTCTCTTTTAAACTAAACTTATGTGAACTGCACCAAAGGAAGTATTAGACCACTCTCCTGCCAATAAGCACAGATGAGCAACACTGAGTCATGAAACCAAGCGGTATTTATGTTAAACAAAATGTTAGGTTTCATTACTTTAAACTAATGCATTTAACCAGTGTATCTTTGGGTGTCTTGCACCAATGGTTTTCAATATGTCCCTTATTTTAACTGAGTACATTTTTCTGTATTTATTATACTTTTTAACATTAATTTCCATGCTATCACTGTGGCTCAAAAGATTCTCTGTAGGAAAAGGAATATTACGGGAGTTTTTTACTCCATGAATTATTCCTGAAAAGTCACCATATTATAGGAAGCTCAGTTACTAAAATTTAACAATAAAGTTCATTATAATATTTTCAAGAAAAATGTATATAAAATATTGGAGCAGAATTCTGCACGGGGAGTCACCTCTTCTGAAAATCGGTTAATAATAATGCAAAATCCACTATTTACCTGTGGAGTGTTCCAGAGCATGCGCTGTCAGATAGGTAAAGCAGGCTGCATCTTCCCTATGGTTTTGCTGATAAAAAATAGAGTATGGAAGGAGGAGGAGACTGCAAATCCCATTCTCATACTGATAAAAAGTTGAGATGTCTGAATCATGTATTCAAACCCCTGGATGCGTTCCCAGGACCAGTAATGGTTGTGCCTCACACCCCAAAACCATGAATTCTTGAAAGGGGAAGACATCCCACAGAGTGAAGAATGGACAGTAATAAACATAGACTGTATCATCCTTCTGTATCAGCCTTTCTGTACCTGACAGTGATTTTTATGATAATTTAACAGAACTTGTCTGAATATTTCTCAGAAAAATGGAATTTCCTTGACATGTACTGTTTTGACTGAACTGAAACATTTGTGGAAGTTGTTCTGTGAGAACGAAGTTTTTTAGAAGTTTTCTTGATTGCAAGCTCCTTGGATACAGGTTGTGAAAGGGTGGGCATGAAAGATAAAAAAGAAATATTCAAACCTAACTTTTTGAAACTGAATTTAATTTAAAAAATCAAAACTATTTGTGAGAACTGTTAAGAAAGACCCAGTAGTATTACAGTGCAGAATAGAAAGTCTTCAGAAGTTTAAACACTGACAGCCTCTAAATTATTTTCTAACATTTAGAAACAGACATATACTTCAGGTTAAACTCTCATTTCTTCACTAGAAATTAGTGCTAAATATCATCCAATGACATTTGGAACTTTGCAGCCCAAATTATTGGCATGTTCTTCCGGATTAGGTTATTTTGGGTTTCTCCTGCTTTCTTTTAATTATTATTATTCTTTTCCTGCTAATCTTTGAACCTGATGCAGCATTCCTTACTCAGGCTAAACTCTCATTGAAGTCAATTTTGCCTGAGCAAGAATTGCAAGATCAGACCCTTTGTCACAGACAGGGTGCATCATCAAATTTCATTTTTTTGCATTAATCAGTGAACAGCTCAGTTAGGAAAGCCACAGAATGTTTTCCAATACCATTTTCCATCAATCCACCTTGTCCCTTTCTCTAATGGCCTCATTGGTCTGACATGAGGAGTTAAAAAGATCGCCTAATCAAAAACAGAAGGTTCTGGGGGACAATGTTCCTTATGATTATGGACATTATATGGGATATTAACATTCCAGCATTGTCTTTTTAGCAAGGTATGTAAAGGAAAAAAGGAAATTATAAAGTTCAGAGCCATTATTGTGGCAAACAGTGAAAAAAGGAAATACAACAGTGAAAACCCATTCACATGTTCTTTGCCGTACATTGGATTTCAGAGTGTGATGTGCATATAATCAATTTGGACTTGGTTTGCAGGCATATATTCCCTAGTGGGGCCCTAATATCTTGACCATGAATTTCAAAATATCTACACAAAGTGATAATAAAAAGTAGATTTTTCTACTGGAACTAATGGTGATCCCTTCCGTTGTTTTGCACAGCATATGCTGTTCATAAATAATGTCAGAATTGGGCCAAGTCTCCTTAAGAAAGGTGGTCATTTAATGTAAGTAAATCCACATTAAATATTGAAGATCAGAAAAAAGCTGCCTTTTCAAAGAGGTCACTTTTAAGTGAAGGAAACAACAATGCATGTGTGCGGATGGCCAGTTCCACACTGGGTGACACAGAGTTAATGGCTCATAGAGAGCATATACATGTTTTTTAAAGATGTTTTATTGCTTACAAAAGGAAGTAGTCTAGAGAGACTGGATACATAAACTGGCTCCAGCCAGCTGTGGCTGTCAGGCTAGGAAGGATCCTGTTCAATTAGTGTTGTAAAATAAAATACTTTGTAAAGGAAATAAACACTATGAGAGCTAAGATTCATGCTTTCAAATATACACAAGGTTTGAATTTTTAATTAGGGCTGCTAATTACAGTCATCAGAAAGCAGAACAGAATAGATTTTACCTTACATTTAGCAGACAAGCCTTCAACCCCAGTGTATTTTTCAATTTCATTAATATTTTATGAAAATGGCCCTTGCAGCTTCAGCCTATTCTGTGCCTCCTACAAAACTGCCCCACATTATGGATGCCAATGCCTTTAAGCCATGTGCATTAGTGAGATGACAAAATGCAAAACAGCATCTTGTCAACCATTGCATCAATTGATTCTATTAGATAGTGTAAAAACAGTTGGGTGTGAGTTATAATTTAGCTGACACTAATGATGAAACAAGACACTGGCTGGGAGCAGCCATTAGCTATAAGCCAGAAATTAATGCTTCTAATATTTTTGAACAAATTAACCTTAATGAACTGGCCATGTATATACTGTAGTATATACTGATAAGTCAATTAGTAGAGAATAAAGGTTATGTATATATAGATATATAGAAAAAGCTATGGTTATAGAGAGTTCCAAGTACACAGTGCTATTAACAGCAATTTTACAGTAAAGTCAGCTGTTTTTCACATTTAGATACATTCTAACTCTAATGTGTGAATGTCCAGTCTTGTGCATTTAAGTGAAATTTTTTATGCAAACAAATATAAAATTCAGTGTGTTATATTGGTAGATCAGACACAGCATTGATATGCTTATAGAAATGTCTTAATTTCATTGATGTTTAACCATTACAAGATTTCTATCTGAATTCATAATGTTCTGACCAAAATTTACAGTACATTTCCTTTTATTCATTGCCATTTGTGAATATTCTCTGTTAGAGATTCTTGCATTCTCCAAATCAGTCACTGTCTAAGAGGACGCAGTAGCGTTTTAAAATAGTGCAGCTAATGTTAGCCCCTAAATCCTACAAATTCCATTTACAGGCAACCTAGAAAACAGAAGTGGTTAATTTATAAGGAAGCACAGAACAAAGGTAAGGCACTTGCCAACAATAGTTTGTTGGTTTAACTTTGACTTGCTTTCCTGGGAAAGAAGAAAACAGAATTTTCAATGTGAACTGTCAGCCCCATTTATGACAGGGCTTCACTAGTTAGAAATTCAGAGTTCCTCCTCCATTGGCAGAATGATGTAAAGAAAACCACCAAACAAAATTCTTTCAAGTTTCAACTACAACTCTACTTAAATAATTTACTTTTTAGTTTTACTCATACTATTCTTTTTAAACTTGGTTGACATTTCCGTTGACAAGCACATTTTATTGCACAAGATCAGTAGTGGAATTGGCAGTGAAAAAGAGAGAGAGGGGGGAAAAGCTGGCTCTACTCAATGAGAGAACTCCTATCTTGCCTTTGGGAAAACAGTGCTGGCAGTGACCCTTTCTGAAGCCAACAATAAGTGGTAAACCAGTCACTGTAAGTAAAATATTTGACAACTTTGAATGTTTCCTTCACCTACAAGAAGTAAACTAGAGGCTGTTTAGGTAACACATTTAAATTAAGGCAGAAATAAAAATGGTTATTATAATAAAGCCTTTAAATTAATCCATTAGAAAGTAAAAAATAAAATTAGGAAATTCTTGGCAATACAAGCATTAAAGCCTTCCCCTATGAATTACTGAGAGCTGCAGTTAAAACTAGCGGAGAGGAAAAAAAGACAAAGCTCAGGGGGAAAAAAAAAAGGTGGAAATAACATCTAAAGTATAGCTTTTTCTTTCCAAGGTTTCTGGCTCTTGTATTCCAAATGTGTGATGCTACTTAGTGATCAAAAGAGAAGGCTGGATAAACAAAAGGCATTTGCAAGAAATTCATAGCTATTTGCATTACATACTGAAAGGGTGACTTGTGCTTCCAAAGTGACTTATATAGGACACAGAGAGGGCTACAATAACATCCCAACCAATGTTCCTGTCAAAGAGATCTGTTCCAATGAAGCCACACATCAAAGCTGCTCTTGGAGATTGAAGGTCTAGGCTGTAATCCACACTACACTCATGTGGGGAAGGTGTCTTACAGAGCTTTGTGTAATATTAAATTGGGAAACGGACATGTTTTGTACCTCATGTCCAGCAACCTAAAGGGAGGCAAATTATCAATTTGCCAAGCCAGTTTAATCAGATGTTGGTTTGGGTTTAAATTCAGAAGTTGCAAGGGCCGTTTCAGAACCCAATGCCAAATACTTATGCCAGTGATCTGCAAGAAAAACTGACTTTGATTTGATTTTTGACCAGGCAGAAGTCTTGAGTCTTAAGCCAGACAATTCTCACTGTTCTGACAGATTTTTTCTGTACACTCTCTTTACTCATTCCTCCTCAGTGGGTAAACACCACCATCACCATCACTGATTTAGTAAAGGTGTTGAAGTTTGTGGTAGTTTTGCAGGCTAGTCTCTGGAAAGAGCTGATGAAATCTTTAGGTGAGATAGTCATCTCTAGGGAATATGTTTGAGGATCCTGAAGACACGCAGTTGAATATGGCATAAGGACTCCCAGCTGGAACACTCAGAATTATTCTATCTCCTACAGCTGAAATTCTGTGTAAATCAGTGAGATTTTCACAAAGGTGCTCTTGACATAGCTAGCATAAAAATAGCAAAAAATGAAGTAAAATATGCTTTGCCTAGGCATGTCATTTATGAAAATTGATCAAGAGACAGAAAGCATGACAGATCTTTCCCAAAAGGAGGTGTGAAGACGGCCTCCTTGGTTTACTGGAAAGTTTAAATAAGTAGATTCAGGTCTTCTCACGACACCTAGCCTCAGAGAGAAGGAACAAAGTCTGACCTGTCTTATTTAACAGCATAGGTGCTAAATTTATTTATCCTCTGTAGCATTTCTGATCCATTCTGCTAATAACCATTGCACTGCACATAGCTGTGGGAGTTACACACAGGTTAGGAGCACAAAGGTGTGCACAGTATGAACCTGAGACACTCTAAAAGAATAAAAATGTTGAACTGTGGAAGTCTAGTTTGTTTGCAGTCTTTTATTAGGAATCTAAAGCTGTCTCAAAACTTTGCCCTACATATTTTTTTGTTCCTGAAATTTCCCCCTCTAAATTTTCCATAGAACTTACACGTGCCTGATACACTTCATGGGACAGAAAGGAAAAAGTTGTCCAAAAGGGATGTCCATTTAATTTTCTAGTACAAACCAAGTTTGTGAGTGTGTTATAAAATTTCACAAAGCTCTTTAGGTTGATTTGAAGAAGAAGGACATGTGGTGCATCTGGTTTAACTTTCCATTTTCTGTGCTCCAAGTTTTCTAGTTCCTAATGACCATTTCAAAGTCCTTCCCGAGAAAAAACTCCTGGTGAGGTAAAAGCAAGGCTTTCATAACTAAATGCCAAGTTTTCTGGGAATCATGATTTGGTAACTTGCTATCAGCAATTTCTTTCTTCTGCTTCCTTCACATTTAGAAGGAACAGCAATAAAAAATGAAACTTTAAAGACACTTGCATGCAGATGGCATGCGATAGCCTTCTTTCAGTATTCCTGGTTATTGCTTTTCTTCTCTCTCAGTACAGCATTGATAGAATTTCCATGAAAGTTAAACTCCTCCTTGGAGTGATTTGAACCATGGATCACAATTTCTCAGCCTGCCATTCAAACCATCATGTCTTTACTTCAAAAGTCAACTAGGCACAAAATATATTACAATCCAGATCTGAACTCCTCACCAGCAAAGATCTGCCGATCACAGGAGATGAGCAAGTGCTATGTTGCTACCATGTTAAACCTGTCAGCACTGATCCAGCTTCTTCCAATGGCCTGAAAATGAAGTGAGGACTAACCATTCATACACATCTTCCATAGTAGATATGGGTTTTTTCTGTCATGGAGGCTCAGCACATTATGTAGACAGAGAAGGGATGCTGCTGTGCGAGCAGAGAAGAGCACTTATAGAATTGTGTCCTCTCAGTTTTGTTGATTAGGATTTTACCATGAAACCAGTAATTTTAGATAGAATTTGATCCTACAGGTTTTGTCAAATTCATTAAGACCTGCATAAAAATCTATAGCTCTGATGGCCAGTCTTCAGTGTTTCAAAAGAAGGTGAACTCCCTGGCAATCTCTAAGACAAGGTATGGAACAAAGAAACAAACACTTCCTGTCAACTGACAATCAATGAAGCACTGTCATTACTGCAATCTGAGTAGAGTGTTAATGTTGATAATCTTCCTTGTATCAACCTCCAAATTACTCCAAACGTGTCATGGAAGCTATGAAGTTCAGTGGAGAATTCTGATTTCCGGATCACAGGGGGTAATAGCTTGACAGCAGTTGTTCCCATATAGCAGGCAACATCCCTTCTTGATTCTCAAGAACATGCCAACAGAGATCATTCAAGGTAATATCTGTCAGCTTTTTGATGCTTGAATCTCTGCCTGGTGTCATTGGGTGTTGAGGTCACTCAGATGCAGGCTTGATTCCTCTGGGAGTACATTTGTCTGAAATTCCTTTCTAATGCCACTTAAAAAAAATTAGATACGTGTTTTTTTCAGCTCTTAAATCTTTGCCCATCTTCAGTTCATGCCTTTATCCCTTGTTTGCTGTCTTTTAAATGAATAAAAAAAAATAAATACAAACACCAATTTTACCAGAAGAATGGATTTTCATATAACTGGGTAAAAGTGTATGCCATAGAAATGTATTTTATTCTCTCCTTGTGAATTACTGTGGCATTTTACTACAGGTTATGGTGGATTTGTCACATACTCTCAATTACGTAGATGTGTGGAGTCTTGGCAAAAATGAAGGCTCTATACAAGCGAAAGCGAGGCCCTGTGTTTGTGGTGTAGTCCCTTGAGTCCAAATGCAACTCCTGTCCATTTTTGACCCAGTGACAGCACAAGGAATTTACGAAAACCCCATGCTTTGGTGAGTTTCAGTACCTCTCCCGCTTCATTAATGCACAGGATGAGAATACACACTACATTAAGACCTGTTTATGTGCATCCCAGACCTACTGAAACTACTTAATTTTGGTCTCCCAGGAATATGCTCTGGGTCAACATGCACTTTCACCTGCTAGATACAAATTAGAGCACTAAGAAGATATATCCAGAGAGAAGACTCGGACCTAGTGTGCCCAGGCTCCAAACTTAGAAAAAGGCAGAGTAAGCAGATGGGATTTTTCAAAAACACACACAAGCTTCAAGTGAGGGAAGCAAGTATGAGATTAGAAAGGGAGGAAAACTGCTTAAATATCTCCAGATCTCCATGCTCCAAAAACCCAGGGATGATTAACTATGCTGGGGATTGTCCACTTGCTAGGCTCAACAAGTCAATGTTATAGATGTCTTGCTCACTTATCTCCTAGTGGAGTAAGAAATAATTATAGCTAGAGCATTGGGCCTTTCTTGAACACTTGTCCATGGTATGCAGTATCTTTCCACCAAACCATGCTATATGCATTATGCCACTGCTGTTTGTATTTTTATACAGCATTTCGGAATCTACACTAATATCTCCCTGAAGGCAACGTGTGGAGCATAGAGGTGGGAAAAGAGGGACTATTTGTTCTTCTGTAGTTTTTCATACAGCTTGGCCAAGGATCAGGAATTCAGGCTCCAGATTTCACTTAGGATGTACCAAAAATTAAAATGAATAAGGACATCAGGAGTTCAATGTGTGTACTCAGGTATGTCTAAAGGTGATCCTACTGTTTTGTTGTTTGCTTAGACAAAACTTTTTACAGCTTTAATTGTAGTTTTGTCTGCATAAGGCATAAGACTTAAAGTATGGACTGCAACAGCAGACTCTGAACATCCAATGATTTAAGCAATCCACATCTGACTGAAAAATGTGTATCTCTCTCCCACATAGTATAAGAATTAAGGATGTAAGACTCCAGCTCAGGATCCAAAACCAGGTGCTTGCCATAACTGAAAAACAGAGCCGTGGTCCTAACACAGCAAATTCCCATTAACCTCAGCCAGAATTTTGCCTAAGATCTGAATTCAAGCTAAGAAAGCTGCAGGCTTTAGCTCCATGTGCACAAGGGGGCAAGATTGTTGTTTTCATGTAGGCATGACTGAGTTGTGCTTCAGAAGAATATTTCATCATATACATCCAGAAACACTGACCTTTAAGACCTAGGAAGCTTGCATTCTAGTAAACATTTCATTCACAAAGGAGGAAAACACAAACCAAGTAATTCATTTAGGGTTAAAAAAAAAAAAGAAAGAAAAAAAAAAGAAAAAGAATCCCTAAACAATGTAGTATTTTTTCATGTAATCACTAGAAGAATTATTTTATAGTGTTTCCCATGTAATTACTGCCAGACCTGTTTAGCAAATGTGAAATACTCATTAGCAATTACTTAACTATACATATATTAAAGCTTAATTAGTAAATAAATTAAGCATATAATTAATTGCTTTAATCAGTAGGCTTTTAATATTGTAATTATCACTTGATACATTAAGGGCATGTTAAGAATACTTTTCTCCAAAAAATACATTGTTAATTAATCATTAAAACTTATCTTACTACATGCTCATTAATGATTTATTACAGATCCTGGGCCAAATCCTTCTCTCAATTACAGCAGTGCTAACTCTGTTGAAACCAATAAATTGCATAAATTAAAGGAAAATTTGGTCCTGTTAATTAAACGTAAAATGTTTGTCAGAGCATATCACCATAGATGGAAATTTGTAGTGCCTTGCTGACTTTAACCCAGTAGGGGCAAACTGCCTTTCTCCTACACTTTTTTGCTATGGCTGAGCATTGTCCTTCTGTAGCCTGAGCTCAGAGGCAGCAAGTAGGGCTTCATTTCTAGCCCTGCCACTACCCTGACATTCTGGGTCAGTGTGTGGACAAGATATTTTCCCAGATATTCTTTAAAAAGAAAAGTGATTTCTTCTAGAGACTCACTCACCCTTTTATTCCCCCAATATTAACATCTAACAGGAGCCTAGAGAATCAGGCTCTCAGGGTGTTAATTTGAAAAGTGACTATCAGACTCAGAGGTCAAAGGACAGTTAATGAAAACCAAACAGAAACTCTGGCTACATTTTTCTTATCCTGGATATGGCTTTTCTATCTGGACTGTGTAAGTTCCTTGAGAAGGGAATTTTTTTCTTAGAATTTTTTGTAAATAAGGCATCTGCCATAATGGGCCAAAGGGGCCTTAGTTAAGCTTTTTTGCGGGACCAAGAGTAATAATATTGTTTGCAAAAGATCTTAATATATAAACAGTCATACTATGAATTCTTGCAGAGAAGGCAAGATGAAGAGGGGAAGGAGTAACTAATTTTTGAGTGGGGGATATCTATTCATAGGTACAGAGCAGAGATGCAGAAACCTTTGAAATGTCAATGTGAAGCCTTCTATGTGTTTCGCCTCAATCACAGTGGGACTCTCCCAAGCACAACCTATGTGCACAGAGGCAAAATCTTGGTTGCATAAATGCAAATGTAGAGTAAATGAAATAACAGAGATTTAGCAACAATGAGCTTTGGAATCAGGAAGTGGCATATGTAGTATACTATTTGCATATGTACTTACCTCCACCAAGGTCTTAAACCTTGATGAAAGCAGCTATCCTTCTGCTTTAGTGAAAGGAATACCTATTTTTAGGAGATGTAACTTAAACTGCACTTGGCACTTGATAGGAGGTACTGTATAGCACCAACCCAAGGTTTCTATTGAAAATCTGATTCTCTCAATTCATTCTTATGTTTTGGAAGAGCTTCCAAATAGAGCTTACAGAAGAATACATTACAATCTTCAATTCTTCACTAAGATAGCAAAGAAATTAATACATTAATGCACACTTGCACGTATTCAATCTCAGTCTTTAAGTGATTATTCCAGAGAGGAGAACAGAAAGAACGTATTTAATTTTAAATGTGTTAGCATTAAGATCTTTCTTCATAATAATTTACAACAGAATGTTTCAGCACTTTAATCAGGACTGCAGGGTGAAGGGAAGAAAATCCCTACCTTAGAATCATCCATGAGTTCTGAAACCTTGGTCAGTCCTAAAGAAAATGTCTTTCCACTGGTCCCTTCTCCACAGAAGGTCAGAAAAGTGACTTGGAAAAAGAACAGATTATGGACGCAACCTTTAGAAGTCACACGACACTGGACGAATCTATGATACTAACAACTCCTATAGTTTTGTAGACCCATTATAAAAATATAAACATTTGCATTGTGATGAACATTTCTCAAGCAGAAAAGACAACAACTATAGTGAATATTGCTTACATACCCTTCTCCAAGCTTAGAGGTCAGATCCAAAGAAGGTTTAGACATCTGCTGTGGGAATTCTAGGGCACACAGGGCTCACAAGGCTTTTGGCAATGGAAATTGTGTTATGCAAGGGATGAAGTGGAGGCTTTCACTATGTGATGCTCTCCACAGGTTTTAGAGGGTTAAGTTCAAATGACAAAATGACAAAAGTTTCCCAGGTACCCAACCAGAGTGGAGAAGTCTCAAAATCAGGAAGGAAACCCCCTTGAGTTACCTTGCATTAATCCTTTAAACAAAAAACTAAAGATGGGTATTTGATTAAAAAAAAAAAAAAGTTTATAACAATTCTGGTGCACAATTAAGATCAACAAATACAAGATTCTTCTTGATAAGAATTCCATTCTTTGCAATTCCAGTGAATTATTCCTGTAACAACAACTTCTTTAAAAAATCATAATGTTTTGTCCTATCTTATAGGGACGATTCTCATTCCTATGTGTTGCGTGTAGACTGTAGCAACTTTGCAGAACATGTGTAGAGAGAAATAGTTCCGTTATCATCAATCTTATATAAAAAGATACTTGTTTTTGACTGAAGCAGAAGCTTTATCAGTTTGGTTTTTTAAAACAAACAAAAACAAACCAAACAAACAAAAACAACAAAAAACCAAACAAACCAACCAGACAAAAAACACCACAAAACATGTACACAATATTTGACATATCAAACAAGAAAATATAAGCACATGCCCTTTGGTATCATAAGCTACATGCTTATGTGCTTCACCATCATTATTCAATGGGATTCTAATGATGTTGAGAAAACACTTCTGTAAGAAATTGAACTTGACTGTTCTGATAGTATTTCTTCATATGATTATGGGTGTGATACAGACATGATTCACTGTAGGAATCATTCTTCTTAATGGTAAAATAAACATGACAGAAAAGTGCTGGCGACCTCCTTAAAAACAAAACAAATAAGCAGTATTGGCTTGTGTTTTGACAGACAAAGGTGGTAACTATTCTCCTTTTATAATCTACAATTTTATTATAAATTCATGTCCATTTCATGAGGAAAGGCTACACTGTTTAAAAGAATTTAGCTAAACAGATTCTGATTTGTAATATAAACTTGTTTAAGCTGGATTCATACATATTCAAATTCATATGAACATATTTATTAGTTCAACTTAAAGCAGTAGATTACTAGCAACCAAAATCAAAGTAGACAAGAATTAAGCAGTGTAATATGGTCCAGATTAGGGATGTGCCTCAATTAAATTTTGTGATATGAAGTAACTTCAATCAAGCAAATACACCTTTTTTTTTATTTTCAAAGTTCAAAAGGTCTATAGAGACACCTGAGTAAATAATTATTTTCAGAGCTGTTGCATACTTTATAATTTGCATGAAAGAAACAGCTACATGGACTGAGTGGGCTCAGTTTCTTCTTTCCAGAGTATTCCAGCAATGTTAAGGATTGTTATATGTTGTAGTTATGAAATTCCCTGTGAGAGAGTGTGTGTGTGTGTGTGTGTGTGTGTGTGTGTGTGTGTGTGTGTGTGCGTGTGTGTGTGCATAGTACAAATACAGTTGAGTAAAGTCCCAGCTTGCAGACTTCAACCATTTTGTTGCCATAATCTACAGTCTGGTCTTCCTCACCTGGGCACCTAACTTGCATCAGCATTTAACAGCGTATTGAAGCAGGCTTCCCAAAGGAAGCACTGAAACTTTTCACATGGGCACTGGAGATGTGTGCCTTTGAGCATCTCCAGAGGGAAAGCCTCACTTCCTACTTGGAAGTACCTAAGTTGTGTACCTAAACTCAGACAGATGGGGCTTCTCTGTAGGCTTTCAAAGGCACATCACTCTCTTCTTGAGCTATATCTGGGATTTGAGCACTTACTTCAGAGTGCTACTGCTCTGCCTGACTAACTCTGAGGTGCAAGTCAGGTACCTGGGGTAGGGGAGAGTGGCAAAGGGCAGCTCCCAGAAATGCCCACTGCAGCTTTCATGGTTTATCTTCAAGTTGCCTCTTGAAGAGTTTACTTTTGTTCCTCACCTTGACATTCCTTAATCAAAAAGACTTGTCCTAGAGTAAAGGTATGTGTTTCTTTCTGACTCAGATGGAAATACTGTGGTGTGTGCTGTTAAAACAAGGATCCCAGGTGGACCTCCGTTTATGTCAGATGCACTACAAGGGCACTGGAGTTTCCAAAGTATGCTGGGAGGAATTTTCAAAATCTCATTCTGGTGGTTTAAAGCAAAGTAATTTGTTATTAATAATTGCCACATCTATACATTTTTGGATGTTACCAGTGGAGGTAATAAGAAAAACAACTACACACTTATAAAAAGAAACATTTTATTCCTGCCCTTGTCACCACGTGCACTGGAAAGGAACTATATTGGCTCTTTTTTAGCTAGTAATGTCTAATGCAGGAAGACAGGAATAAGCAGAGTAGAAAGCACCTGTCAGCTCTATTTCCCACTCTCCTTGATTAGCATGAAACATTAATAGGGCTCTCAGAAATTCTGGTCTGAAATGGGCTTTGCTTGAAAACGTGTCTGTCTTTACTGCACAAGAGCTGCTGTCATTAAAAAAGGGCAGATAACTAAAGAAGACTCTTTCTTGAAATTTATACCATTTTTTTTCTTACAATGACAAATTATTTTAATAATAGGAATCGCACATTCTGCCATTTGTATAATGTTTCCCATAAAATTCTCCCATTAAATTTGCTCCTCTACTTGACTCATATCTTTTTAAAAAAATGACACACACAAAAAGATACATCACGCATTCTTACAAAGAATTGGAAGTGAACATACTGTAATGGGTTAACATACGTTTTAATAAAATTTTCATTGTTGCACATTTCACTTTTCAGTACTGAGAGCTAGGGCTGTACCAGTAACCCCAGGCAATGCCTAAGGA
>VXAU01000777.1:419718-429431 GCA_013399695.1 Formicarius rufipectus
TGAGGATCAATATCACATATATACAAGCTATACTATTGTGAGGCTTTTCTTCTGATGTGCATTGTGCTCCGAGTTAAGAGTAAAAATAACAGGAGAGTCCATACCTGCCAGCCAGTTTGCTGTGAACATCATAGTTTATCTAAAGGTGCCAGAAATGGCATCATCTGAAAGATGTGAATGGAGTCATCATAGAAAGAGAGGTCAGGACTTGATGAAGAATACCAGAGAGCACTGCAAAAGCTCTTTAGGGGGGAAGACGTTTAATTGAGATGTCATTCAGGTTGACCAGAGTGAATTTACTAAGAAGATCAAGCAAGTGTTTAATTAAGCTCAGATCAGAGGTTGAATCAATGTTTGTGAAATTCTTACTTCATGTGAAATGGTTTAAATAGCTCAACATTGCTGAATATTAGTTATTTTTATTTTGTTAAGAACCTGTGGTGCTCAATTAAACAATAGTTTGCAAGTAAAACATCTAGAAACAGAATTACATTCTTCCACTACGTTCCCTTTTCAAAGCAAAAGTTGAAACTATAGCAAATGAATAGTGAGAAATAACAGTACAAACCTTTAGAATTTCTAATTCTCATTAATCTGTCTCTCATCCTATCATACTTGCATTTTGTTGTCCTCTTATGGCATTAAAGCCAAATTTTTTCAGCATTCACCCATACCACTTGATGAAGTTCCTGTTGAACACCACCTAGTCATTCAGTAACATTTTCATATTTATTTGGAATTTCTCTGGTTCACACATCTCTTCCTGTGATATCACCATGGTTTTAACCCACCTCTATCTAGTCACATGACTTGCTGTTCCTTCTTAAAACTCACAGACTTTACCAAGTTTTTTTCATTCCCTGCCCTCAGGTTCAAAAAACTAACAGAGACAATGTTCCCATACTTACTATTGTAAAAAGTTTTTTGCTATCATAATAAAATTATCTAGTGAATGAAAAGAAATAATCACATAAAACTGTGGACTTCTATGGAAGATCTGGAGACTTTACCTCTCAGCATATGGAGCTTTCTACTATATTAGCATCTCCCCAAAATAATACTCCTTTTTATCATTAATACTCAGAAAGAAGGAGCATTTTTTATCAGTTCTCTCAAGTAAATTTTAATTGGAAGCTCTTAACAGAATTTGGGATGACTTATATGAAATAGTGTAACACAATGAACAATTACACTCTAGATCAGTGGGAAGATATAAGCCTGAATTTATTAAATATTATGAGATTCTAAGACATTCCAATAATAGCCTCCTATATGGTATGTTTAAACAGATGGACCTGAGGTCAGTTCTGAAATGTTACATTCCTTTCCAAAACACGAGGAGGAAAGAAGGGAAGAATAAGCATCTGATGCCAATAGTTGGTATTGTAAACACTGTGGAAGAAGAATTAAAGAAGCAGGCTACAAAATTTTATTTGATCTTTTCCAATGAAATTGTCTCAATGTAAAAACAAAACAAAACAAAACAAAACAAAACAAAACAAAAAACAACAAAAACAAAACAAAACAAAAAAAAAAAACCAAAAAAAATTTAAATGCATTGGTGGAAACAGGTTTATAGTATCACAGAATTGTAATCACAAAATGCCACTTTCAGTCATTTCTTCAACACCTCCAGAGACAGTGACCCCACTACGTCCTTGGGAAGTCCATTCCAACACTTTCTACTGAAAAGGATTCTTCCCAGTGTGTGACCAGGACCTCCCCTGACACTGCTTGAGGCTGTATCCCCTTGTCCTGTTGCTAATTGCCTGGGAGAAGAAGCTGATCCCCGTCTTGGTACAATCTCCTTTCACATAGTCATAAAGAGCAGTAAGGTCTCCCCTGAGCTTCCTTTTCTCCTGGCTAAATAACCCCAGTTCTTCTAACTAATAACTGGAAAGGAGTAAGTTCAAGGGAACTAACGAGAAGAATAGAGAGACAAAATAAAAGTAGAGGAAAAAGAAAATAATGAAAATAAATAAATAAAAATATTTTTGTCTGCCTTTCACTATTTCGAATGAGAAATATTAACCTGAAAATTCAATACAATTGTTCATCATAGTAGCCTGTCTGATTTGGACATTCTAGAATTTGTTTTTCCCTTCTCAATGCAACAGCCCTCAATCTTGGTGCAGCCTCTGGGTGCAACAGTAAAAAAAGAATAAAGAATATGAAAAGCAGCTTTTAGAAAAAGGGGATTGGGAACAGCAAGAAAAGAAGCACTTGCTTGAGGGATTAGCTTTATATAATTCTATCAAGTCAATTGCATAAAACTTTCCAGCTGGTAATTTTTATATACACATTTCTGAGCAGTCAGTTGCCAGATCACATGGAACAGAAGGTTCTTTTCTGTGACAACTCTTTAATTAATCGACTGCATATTAGCCAGCCTCAGAAAACATATTACATGCCAAATGGATGACATGAAAAATATGTATTGGGGAGAACTACTCCAATGGAATTGTAAAGAAAAATAGTAAAATAAATGGCTAATAAGTTGCAGTCTGGTTAAGGAACAGCTATGTTTTCTTCACAGGCCAGCTGCCCTTGCCCTTCTTTGTTGTACAGTCCTCTCACTCAGGGTGTCAGTGCATAAATAAACTCTGAATCCTCTCAACATACAGAAGATTGTTTCCTTAATTAGAGATGCACAAGGATATTTTCTATTAGCCTTCAGTGTTTGTCAATTGCAATAGTTTGGGTCTCACAAGAATTTATATATTGGATCATTCCCTGCTTACTCTGTCGAATGAAAAGCTTCATTATATTTTAAAAAAAATGCATTTTAAGAGAAGATGGGAACTGAATGGGCTGCCTGATTACACGTGAGCTGATATTAACCACCAATGCTTTCTGGATGAGAGATTGGTGCCACACGGCTAGATGTTGCATCTCTTTATTTCTCAAAGTCTGGCCACAAAATGCAGCCCAAATTACTATGTGAGATACCCAGGTGGGTACCCGGTTGCAAAAAATAAAAAAATTAGGTATGCCATATGATCTTACACTCTTCTGATAGGATCCAGACTTAGAGCTGCTCTGAACTGATGCTAAGTGAGTCTCTGTGCTGGGAAGGGGTGGCACAAAGTCAGCTAAGAGGAGAAATGCAAACAGGGATGTCTCTGGGGTATTTGAAAATCACCTGCCCCTACTTGGGTTTTGCAGCCCTAAAGATCTTGCCTGATATTAGGCCTGGATCCACAGTAACCTAGATGTGATTCAGTAGATTCAATGTCCAGGATTCTCAAACGTTATGTAGCATATGAGTTTGAGATTTCATTATATTTGACCGAAATGTGTATAAATCCACCTATGTCTGATTTCCTGCTTCTTTATACAATTTCTGGGCCACATGATTCAGCAATTGACTGTCCAAACAACTCTGGAATTCCTCATTAAACTTTCAGAGGTTATACAGTTCATTGCAGAATCTGACCCTTGGTCCTTTCTACAGAAGAATTTAATTTCTGTCATTTTTAAATTATTACAGATGAGTAATAATTTTAGAAGCCTCTCAGTAAATAACAGAAAAATGCAATTTCCAATAAAAGGGGATAGAAATTAACTAACTGGGCCTGTTGAGATGGCACATACTGAATAGGAAATTTTGATAACAGTCAGTAACTTCTGGTGCCCTTTGCGAAAGACTCAAATAGCCTCTGCATATATGACACTATTGCTCACATCCCTTCAGATCAAAGGGGTTTGGTGACTTATACTACAGCTTCTGGAACCACATCTGCTGTGTTTACCCATCCAGGTTTTCATTTGCTGAAAAGCAGATGTAACTGGCACTCTGCTTGGAAAATGCAGAGAGAGAGAGGATGGAAAAAAAAAGGCCTCCAGGAATGGAACAAAACCAAACTGAGGACAGCATACCCTTCAACAGAGTCTAGTATTGTGGTCCCTTGGAGCCTTAACTGAGTGCAACCCAAGAGAACCTAGGCACAACACATTCTGTCTTATAACATGCACACTTCTGGAGTCATTTAGAACATGTCCACTGATGTAGTTAAAGTAAATGTCAGTAAACAAAGATTAATTTGGACAAGAGACAGTGCAACTTTCCAGAGTCTAGCCTCAAGCACATAATGTGAATTGGCCAATTGTTTGCCAATCCATATAGTTTGATTTCCTGATCTCTGTTCCTCTCCTAAGCATGGGGGATACAAACCAGGAGACCACTGACAACCTGGCAGAAGATTGGATATAAAGTGGTTTTATTTATGCCATGCTGTTTTTGGTTATCCCTGGTAGACAGTTAAATATTACACAGTTGCTCAATCTTTTCCTCCACCCTCTGCTACCCATAGAACAAGGGAAGAGAAAAGAAGAGGAAAAACTCAGGACTCAAAAAATGGTTTCATAAACAAAGGAGAAATGGAAGAGGAAAGGAGAAGAGAAAACAAAACAAGTAATACAAAATCAATCACTCACCACCTTCCAAGCAGTACACTAACGCCCTGTCAGGTACCAAGTAAAAGATGGCTAGCCTATGTAAATCCGTTTCCTCTCTTTTTTTATTGCTGAGCATGATATTTTGTAGCATGAAATATCTCTTTGGTAAGATTGGGTCATCTGCCCAGTTGTGTCCCCTCCCAGGCTCATGCTGACCCAGTTTATTCACTAAGCGGGGACAGAGTGAGAAACAGAGAAGACTTTGACACTTGTGGACACTGTTCAATAATAGTTAAAAGATGAGTATGTTAACAGCATTGTTTGGTCAGAAATTCAAAATATGGCACCATACAACCTATTATGAAAAATTTTAACTTTGTTTCAGCTAAAATCAGTGCACACGTACAGGCAGCTTCAATACAGGGTGAGAGAGCTCTCCCAAGGGCACTCTGAATTCCAAATCATTCTGCGAAGTAACATCAGACAGTCACTGAGAAACAGTCTGCCTAAAAATCCCAGGAGGTCCCGTGGCAGGTGGTATCATGTCCCTTGCAGAAAAGATATCTGTGCTTCTGAAAATAAGCACCTGAAGTCATCCTCTCTGCTGAGTGTCACCAACACAGACTTCATTAGGCGGTGATTTTTCTGGAAAAGTATAGTGCTTTTTCACATACACTAGGGTATCCAAGATATATGTGTGGATTCCCTAAATATGGCATGTTGTATAGGAGACCTGTACCCATCTTCAGCTCAGGCACTGCAATCTCACATACCTGTGTGGGAATCTTACTCTCTGAAAGCAAATAGATTGATTGACAGAGGTCCAAATCCTGTCCAAGTAAGTGCTCCCTGTGCTACACACCAAGCAATGGATATACTTGCATTTTCCACCCATGAATAGCTGCTCATAATCAATGCTGAAGATCCTCCTACAGACAGTCAATGCAAAGGGGAGGAACCTTTTAGAATGAGGAGCTTTATGGAGGTCTCTTTATGTGGCATTGAAACCCTTAACCATGTGTCTGCTACCAGGCACCCTGTGCCTGTTTATGTTAAACCAGATTTCAGGTCAGATTTACCTTCCAGGCAAATGTTTTGTCCCAGGTGGAGATGTGTAATTCCTCCTAGGTGAATTTTCATGCTCAAAACCTCAGAATTTTGCAGACGTGGCTTTCTGTACCACATAATCTGTAAGACAGAGACGCTTCAATGAATATGTAAGAGTCACTAAGGTGGGATGCCTCTGTTTTATCCAAAGTCTGCAACCAGGGAGTGGATAAATGAATTTTGCTTCAATGTCATTTTGTAAACTGCTTGTGGTTGGGAGAAGAAATCACTTTAGCACAGGGCTACTTAGGAAATTACATTTATTGATATATTTGTCCTCATTACTATGTACCAAGAGATCTTTATTATCTTTTATTCCTTTTAAAAGGAACTAGTGACCTTTCAGTAAATATTTTCTTTCAGTATTTGGGCATGAAATACACCAATACTCTAGGTCTTATTAGCAGATGGTAATAAAAGTGAAAATATCTAAAAAAAAAAAAACATTTTCAGACTTCTGTCAGCAAATATCTTTATGCGTGATAGGATCTTGTTTACCGGTCTTTGATTTGGGATTCCCAATGTGAACAGTACCCCAAGGGGGCCACATTCATTGGGAATTAAAGATAGAAACCTTCTATCACGAACTCCACGTGTGACTCTTCAGATAAAGGAATCATAGAATCATAGGATGACAGAATTGTTTAGGTTGAAAAGAACAACTAAAGATCAACTAGTCCAACTTCCCTGCCACGGGCAGGGACTTCTTCCTCTAGACCAGATTGATCAAAGCCCCATCCAACCTGACTTTGAATACTCTCAGGAATGCAGCATCCACAACTTCTCTGTGTGTCGGAGTCCAGATTTGTACCTCACTGAGTTGTATGATTGACAAGTCGAACCAACCGTGTTGTGTGTGTGTAATGGCAAGACCTGCAGGAGGAGCCATGTGGCTGGGCTGTCCGTCAGGGAAGGCGTGCCTGGCAGCCCACCTACACCACACTTCCCAGAGCCCACAGGTGGCTATGGTGCCCCTCATTTTGGCCAGGAGGGCAGTGAGTGGTCAGGGAGCCAACTCGGGGGAGAGGGACCATGGTAGCCAAACCATATAAAAGAGGCACACAAAACCTCCATTTTGGAGCTTGTCATTCTGTCTCCTGACTAGCCAATGTGACCTCTTGGTGGTAACTATTTCTCTCTTCCTCCTCTTGTGAGTATCTTAAAACTGGTTGAGTGGTATTTCACTTGTGGGTTGGTGTTTGCTGAGTGCAATGAAAGCTCCCTACTTCACAGTGATGCCTGCTGGCTTGCAAACCCCTTGGAAGGGTGTAGAAGCAGAGCTCAGAATGCTGTTTGGAGTGAGGCAGAGAAGTCCTTTTGTTCCTAGTAGCCTGCTATTAAGTGTAATTTTTGTGGAATCAGTTCCTTGATTGGGTTGCATGTTTTACCTGTAAGCCATTTTTCTGAAAATACCTGTTTTCCTACTAAATTAAAAGAAATTCTCTTAAAGTGTGTTGCTTCTTCTCCGGACACAAAATCAAACTATCAAAGAACTAAGACTCTGTTAAAGCTTTGTGTGGGAACTATTGAGGGACTAAATTAAAGTGAAACACTTTATAAAGCTTGAGGCTTTTGGACCAGGGCACAACACTGTGCCAGTCTCACCACTTTCACTGTGAAAAATGTCTTCCTTATGTCCAATTTAAATTGGTCATCTTTCAGTTAGAAATCACAGCCCCATGTTCTGTCACCACAGGCCTTGGTAAAGAGCATCTCACCATCATTCCTATAATGCCCCTTTAAATATTGGAAGGCCACAATAAAGTCTCCCTGGAGCCTTGTGTTATCCAGGCTGAACAACCACAACTGTTTCATCCTTTGTGTTCCATCACTTTGATCATTTTCATGGCCCTCCTCTGGACTTGATCAGACAGGTTCACATCTTTTTTTGTGCTGAGGTCCCCAGACCTGGATGCAGTGCTCCAGGTGGGATCTCATCAGAGTGCAGTAGAGAGGGAGAATCACCTGCCCCACCCTGCTGGCCATGTTTTGTTTTAATGCAGTCCAGGACGCAGTTGTCTTTCTGGGCTAAAAGTGAACATTGCCAGCTCATGCTCAGTTTTTCATCCACCAGTATTCCAAAGTTCTTTTCAGCAGGGCTCCTCTAGATCCATTCATCCCCTAGTCTGCATTGATATTGGGGATTGTCCCAACTCAGGTATAGGACCTAGAACTTGGCCTTACTGAACTTTTTGATTTTCCCATGGGCCCACTTCTCAAGTTTGTCCAGGTCCCTCTAGATGACGTCCCATCCTTCTAACTTGCCACTCAGCTTGATGTCATATGTAGATCTGCTGAGAGTGCTTTCAATCCCATTGTGTCATTGGTGAAGACTCTAAGTAGTATTTGTGCCAGGATGGGTTCCTGGGAGGTACCACACGTTGCTGTTTCCCATTGGTTTCCTTGTACTACAGGGTCAGTAGATCTTCTGGCAGTGCTAAATACATAATTTTCAAAGTATTTTCTTCAGTTTTGGGTTGGCCTCGTGCCATTAGAACTGCCACTGTTGCCTTAAATGAGCCTGGAAAACCCTTGCAGTGCCAAAAATCTTGTTTCTATTAGTCATGTTAGTTTGCATTTAAAATTACCATAATGCTAGGGTGGAGATGACTTGACAGGGATGGTATGGAAAAAGAAGCTCTTCTTTGGTGAGTTTGGTTATATCTTTTGTTAATGTAACTACTACATAAAATTTCCACTTATTTTGAAGGCTTTTGTATAAAAAAATTTTTTTTCCAGTGACTATTTCTATCTCATCCACAGAAAACCAAAATGTGCTCTGCTGTCACTGGGATCAAATCAGTGCCTGACTTACATCAAGATAGTTAACAGTCTTCTGCCTCTGCTTTCCATCAAATGTAATGGTGAGATATAAATTATTCAGCTCTATAATAAACCTTTCCAGCAAGTTACAATCATTTTTCCAAATCAGGAAAATATCACTGAAGTGCTATAACCATTACAAAAATTGTTTCAATTTCTTTAGGGTGTATAACAATTCTTCTTCAAACACCCCCACTGCAATCATAAGTCTTATCATATCATTGAGAAGATACTCTTATTACTTCTTGTCCTGATCAGGACCATCAAATGCCATTTGTAATCCTTCTGTGATATGAATATTCCGTTATCAGATAGGTCACTAATATTTTTTGTCATAATGTAGTATTTGAATAATATTATACTTTATGTTCTGATGCAGCTACATAAGATAGAGTTAAGTAGATGGGCCAAATTACACTGCAGTCATCAGAAGCTGCTTTAAACCTGAACTGGACAGAGGTTCTGTGGTCTGTTTCTGTATTTTGACTGGATGTTCACACAGTAATAAACAGCACTCATACTGGTCTTACAGAGCAGCCATTAAAACCTCTAATTCATGGGCCAATTAAAGTATGGTGCCATGGAACTCATTCTTTTCCATCCATAGATTTTTTTTCAAAACTCAGTTTCTGGATGAAAGAGACACAGGAGTGATAAGTTAACTAAGCTTGAAATTGGAAAGGTTGTCATGCACCTGTGGAATGCTAGATCTATGACATAGCTACTCAGCGTCTGGTCTTCATATTTATCCTCTCTATCAGTTATTACTCTTTGGAATCTTCAGGTGAGTCAGGCCTTCAGACACATGTCAAGACATTTCCGTTAAATGACGATTTAAAAAAATATTCTCTGGATTTTTAGTTTTTCTTGACTGCCTTATCTTCCTTTAGCAGGACAAAGCTGTGCATTGGCATGTTAAAGGTTCTTGAAACCAAGACCTTTTCACTGTTTTTGTAGCTTCAGACACGTATTCATCTGTAGTATAATTGAATACTTCTGTACCTTTAAAAACACATGTGTGGTGATACCATCCTACAAGTTGAGTGGAGAGATAGGTAGAACATATTTTCATTTAATCCCTGGGTGAATCCTCAGACACCTCCTTTAATGCCATCTCCTTAAAGCTCTGGCCCTTCTTCATCACCATATTTTGTTTATTTTAACTGGGAGGCTTTTTCTATTTTCCTTATCTGACACACCTAACTTCCTTGATACATCTCTGCATATGTCCCAGCTTCAATATTGCTTTTTACTCATGTCTAAGTTTAGAGAGCTTAGAAAAATTTATAGCTAAAACAGAGGGACAAATCTCCTTCAATTTCAAAACAAATTTTAATTAAGATATGATAAATGGAAGGATAACAGTTCCTAGCTATAATTTATAT
>VXAU01000777.1:434152-491554 GCA_013399695.1 Formicarius rufipectus
AATAGATCAAACTCATTCTCAGTCAAATCACAAAGTAAACCTATTGTTTTATAAAATGTCAATAGCTTTGGTATGAATCTGATTTAAAATTTTGTAAATGCTGTAGTTTCCCTTTTTTTCCTTTTTTTTTTTTTTAATCTAGGATACAGGGGAAAATGTCTAGGGCACATTAGATGAAGTATTAGATTATTTGAATCCTTAAGAAATAGACAAACTTCAGAAAAACCTTATTGTTTTCCACCCATCCATTCATTCTTATTGAAACTGTGTTTAGTGCTTGAGTGTGTAATTGATAAACTCACCCCTGCCTGGATGAAGCCCTGTATCCCGAGTTAAAACTGAAGAGATAATTTTTTATCTCTGAATTATATATGGATTCATAGTGGAAGCCCTAGACTTCATACAGCCTAAATGTAACATCACAGATGTGGTGTCCTTTACAAGTCAGAAGTATAACTTTTATAAAGGGCAAACATTGCACTCAAATACTGAAACTCAAAAACTGGAACCATTTATATTTTCTTGCTTGACTATAATGTTAGGTGTATACATTATTTATTAATGGAGGATGGATTTTTCTTTTTATTAAATGCAACTCTTACTTTAACAAACAGATATGAGATCCCCAAGCTCTTGATGTGCTGGGAGTTTTGTCCATGCATACCATGCCAATGGATTGTCAGTAATGGAAAGTGACGGAGTGTGGAGGGGAAGGGGCTTTGCTGAAATACCCTTACTTTCATGGTAATCTACCAGATACAAATGTTTGTCTCAAAGGACTGCACCTTGCTATAATTGCTACATTTTGTCTGAAACTATAAAACATCGTTCTCCTCACCAAAGCTGTTGAGACTAATGTCTAATGTTTTCATGTTAGAAGAAAAAACTATATTTAAATTTAGAATTCAGTAACAGAGAAATTCAGCTTTGAATAAATAATCTAATGGTGTTGGAGTATATTGTCATATCTTTGATATTCTCCCAATGGATGAACTAGCTGTGGTTTATCTACTGCTGTAGCCATATTGCTGTAAGATAACAGATATAGGAAAGCAAATAAACAAAAGAAATCCCACAAGAACCCTGTCTACCCTGTTTCATTCTATTCCATAATGATATTACGTATTTTTTTACTTCTGAGGTATTTGCCTGAATAATCTCAGTTTTGATGACCATCTTTCAACTGCAGCTTCACTGGGACAAGTTGAATACCTGGCAATTTTTACCACAGCTCAGTCTTGGCTCTAGGGGTAAGATTCACCTCACTTGATTTCAAACATATAAACATCAAATGTCTGAGTTTTCTCTACAATCTACACTGAAATAGATAACTCCAGAAAGTGAGTAATCTGCTAAGTGTTTTTTCTCTGTATTAATTAGCTCCTGGAGCTGTCTTTCTGTTTTACACCAGTTAGAGCTTATATAACTAGCTGGCTAAATTTTACAGACATTAATTTCAATCTCAAAGTCTGTACATGAAAGTTAATGTACTTCAAAGCATAATTCCAAAAAAATTGTCTTTTTTAAAAAATATATCTACTTCTTCCTAATGCTTATTGTTTAATATTTAAAATATATTTAATAAAATAAAACTTTATTCAGTTGCAATATTAAGTCATGACCTTTCACAGAAGTATGAAATGTTTTGCAGCCACGTAACTGAGTAATCAACAAACAGTTTTTCTACAAAGGAATTAACTTGTTCCATAAAACTGTTGGGTTTTTTTATATGAACCTGAAGTACAGCCCTTCTGTAAAATGAAATCATTCATATTAATTGACCTAAACTAAGAAGTCCTATGTCTAATACATTCTATGCAGATTCAAAAGTGTGAAAGGTCACAGCAAAGAAGATGGATGGCAACATCCTCGCTGCTAGAGCAGGAAGGTTCATTATCACCACCAAGTTCTCATCAAGAGGATATGAATAACAGACTATCAGACATGGACATTCATGGTTGAAATTCTGAATATTCTGAAGAAGAATAAATTACACCTTTGGTTATATAAGAATGTTAGGAGGCTCAAAACAAGACTGTTTGCATATAAAAAAATTACATGGAAACTAGCAAATAAAACTTCAACAAAGGAGCACATTTGTTACAAGCTGAAAGTCAAAGTTGTACTATATTAAAAACAGAGGTGATAATAAAACAAAAATTACTGTTAACAGGACAAATTGTTGATGGGCAGACTTGCTACAGGTAATCTGACAGTAGAGTTGAAAGCAAATAAAGTAAGCAAGAGAGTTCCAAAGTATAAGATGTCAAAAATATATTTTTTATTAACCCTTAGAGCTGCATTAGAATTCAGTAAGTAAATATCTTCTAGTCATATTTTATCTTTTTACAATATTAACAAGAGATGAATACTTAAACTGACAAGTCAGGGGTAGAATGTGCTAGAGTTCTTCCAATATAATTTAATTAATGAATGCACACAAGGAAAGTTAATGATGTCCATGAAAGCACAATGAAAGGTTCTGGACTTCATGCGTGATCCTCTGTATTCCATACCTGTTTACCTGATCTGTTTTGAATGTCTCCATCTTTGTATCTTCCATAGGCTTGGTTCTGGGAACAGCTCACTATTCCAAACAGCTCCAAAACAGATCCACCACAGAACACAGCAGAGCCTGTCAGCCATGCTAGTGGTGCCTCTGCGAAACCGTATATAAGAAAAGGCAAAAACATGCACAGCAGTTGTGAGAGACAGTAGTGTAGGGGGGAAAGTGTGAGAAACAACCATGAAAATACTGAGGTCAGAGAAAGGAGAGGGGGAGAAGATGTTCCAAGAACTAGAGCAAAGATTTCCCTGCAACCTATGAAGAAGACCATGGTGAAGCAAATTATCTCTTTGTAGACCATGGAGGACCATGCCAGAGCAGATATACACACTGCAGCCTGTGAAGGACCCCACACAGGAACACGTCTTAAAGGACCTCGCACAGAAACAGGTCTTGAAGGATCTGTAACCAATGGAGATGAGCCCAAACTGGAGTAGTTCTTGAAGGACAGCAGCCTGCGTGAAGCATCCACACTAGAGTAGGAGTAAAGTGTGCAGAGGAGGAAGTGGCAGAAGGAAACTATTATGGACTTACAAAAACCCCCACTCCCTCTGTGCTGCTTTGGGCAGGGCTGCGGTTGGAGGGAGAGGAGAAATGGATAGAGTTGGGTGTGGGAGGACACTCAAGCTACGAAGATTGGAAGAAACAGATGAAGCAAGAAGATCAGGACAACAGATGCCAGGAGTTCGCTAAACTAGAGACGTTTTAGAAATTGTGTTATTTGTACTGGTTCTCTTTCAATATGTGCCCCCACCAAGTGAAACTGTTACCTGAGCTGGACTGCCCAGCCAGCCCTGCCCCTGTAATAACCCCATGAATGTATCCCCTGTCTGGGGATACTCCCACTCCCTGGAGGCCTACCTGAATGTGACCCTTCCCTTACCCCATTGGCTAACTGGGTTCCCTAGCCACCCCCATCCCCTGAGGGCTATATAAACTCCTTGTTCTGAATAAAGCTGTTTCTCTCTTCACCACCCCAGCCAGATCACCCACGTGTGATCTGTACCATCTCCAGCACAGGGGTTTTCCAGCACTGGCCCTGGTCCAGAGGCTGTGAGGAGCTGGTCCCCACAGTCAAACCACTTTCAGTTGGGAAGCTAGGTAAGTGTTGTTTTAATTTTTAGTGTTTCTCAGTATCCAAACTATTTTGACAATAAATTAAATTCATTTTCCCCAAGTTGAGTCTGCTTTGCCAGTGATGGTAAAAGCTGCTGCAATTTAGCCCTAGCCATCAACCAAGCTTCACACAGCTGCTCACTCACTCTCCCACCAGTGGGACTGGGGAGAGAATTGGAAGGGTAAAAGCAAAAAAAACCTAACTGATCAAGATAAAGCAAAAGCTGTGCACACAGGCAAAGCAAAACAAGGAATTAATTCACTGCTTCCCATGGGCAGGCAGATGTTTAGCCATCTCCAGGATAGCAGGGCCCCATCACGTGCAATGTTGACTTGGGAAGACAAACACCATCACTTCAAATGTTCCCCCTCTTTCTCCTTCTTCTCCCAGCTTTATATACTGAGCAAGATGTCATGTGGTCTGGAATATCCTTTTGTCATTTGGGGTCACCTGTCTCCTGGCTGTGTCTCCTCTCAACTTCTGATGCACCCTCAAATTCCTTGCCAACATGGTAGTATGAGAAGCAGAAAAAGCCCTGTCTCTGTGTAAGCCCTGCTCAGCAATAACAAAAACATTTCTATATTATCATCCCTACATTCAACATAAATCCAAAACACAACCTCATACTAATAACTGTGAAGAAAATTAACTCTACCCTTGCTAGTTCATAAGTGAATTCCCTGTCTATCCTGACCCATGAATTTCTTCACCTTTTTTGTCGGTGGGAGGAGAAAAAGAGTAGCTGAACGAGGGACTGGTAGCCAGCTGAGGTCAACAAGAACCCTAAAAAAAATAATTAATGCTTTATGACACAAGAGTCCAATGGATAAGCATGCAATAGATAAGGACATGTCTAGAAATGTCATTGTCATTTGCTGTTTCATGTGCTGCCAATATCTGATATTTCTGATCCTGGTCCACTTACTATTGAGGATAGATTCTCTAAGTCACCACTTTGCAGGAAAAAAAAGGGAAAATGAAGAATTTATGTAACAAGGAAAGAAGCTGAATGGATGTTTTTATATCAAAATGAGGTTTTATATTAAAATGAGTCACAGAAAATTAGAGGGAGAATTCCTAGTCTCTGACTTCAGATGTCTATACTGTAGATCTGACATGGTGTCAATGTTTGCACTGTCATAGACTACATGGTCAGTGAAATGAGGAATTTTAGGAACCTGCTACTTTGAGTGTAGATATACAGAGATATATTGTCATTACAAAGAAGTCTATATCTAGTATGTAACTGACACTTTGGTCACTGTGGTCCTCAGATTTGTTCTTGACTGTGTGAGCACTGAAGAAACATTCAGCAGCCTATGCAAAGCTTCCCTAAGTCTTGACAGCACTGAGCTGTGCGGAGCTTTGCCTATAGGATCTGGCCACACACCTTTCCCTAAATTCAATCTATAGATTACATTTGATATATTATAGACTAAATAATATAGTCTATATTATATCAAGTGTATATATACACTGGTAATTTCTATCCTAGCTTCACAACAATGAGTTCATTATGTGACTGGATATAATTGTGTGGTCTTTTTCTTCCTCAGTTTTTCATTTTAAAGGACTGAAATGGTTTTAACCTCCAGGCTTAAAAGGGACTTGAATGCTAAATGGGTGGAGGATTCTTCCCTCAGATCTAGTATGAGACACTTCCTTACTCATTCTACTGCTTTCTATGTTTCACTGACTTCCCAGTGTCATATAGCCAACCTGGGCAAGCAGCTCTTGCTTTTGAATACAGGAGGCTCCCAGAGCTTTAGTTAGGTTGAAGAGATGTTCCTCTCAGAATCAGTTCTTTCCTGGATCTTGTTATCTCTCATAAATCTTTGTGCAGCCATGTGGTAGACCAAATTAAGTGTTCTGCACAATACCAACTCCAGTCAAAGCTAATTTATTTGTAAGACTACAAAGAAAGGAAAATACTGCTCAAACCAGTGTGGATATCCATTATCAAGGAAGCACTTTGCTAGGCAATGAGAAAAGTTTCAATTATTCAATATAAAGTCTCATCTCTTTGCCAAGTATCAGTTCTCGGGAAGTGATAAGGAACCTTCCTGAGTCATTATCTGAAAGAAACAGCATTTTATAATCATCACCCGCAGTCCATATAGTTGAAAAGTAGTTCCACGGGATATTTTCTCCAGTGGCATTTCCAAATTAGGAGATTGCCAAAGGCAGCAAATGCTGTTGCCATCCTGGGGTATAAGTCAAAAGTGCGGCCGAGCCTACTGAACAGGTAACCTTACCCCTGCTTTTCAGCTGCCTTTTCTTTCCACCCTTGTTTCCAGTTGGGAAGTTGGGCCCTGAGACTTGTGCTAGCTCCAGTGCTCACTGAGGTCAACCAGAAGAAATCATCTTTTTCTCTTTTCTTTTCTTTTTGAAGAGGAGACATAAATGCAGGGAAGACTAGGCAAACAGCCTATCTTCTTACTTCGAGAGATGGACCAGTTCAACAAGGTGTTCAATAAAATGTCAGAACTGACACAAGGGAAAATACCTGGCCATGAGTAGTGAAGGAAGGTGTGTGAAAATGGAATGAAGTGGTCTCAGCTCTATTTTCTAACTGTACTTCAGCTTCTATTTCACTTCTCAACTACAGGTATAAAGGTAGTGAGCTTTATGATTCCCCTAAGGACACCTAATGGTCTGAGAATGATAGAGTTTGGCTCTGTTTACTTGCAATAAATCCTTAGGAGTTACAGGACTACATGGTTTTTATGCCAACGGCATTTGAAGCCAGCCTTCCTAGTCATTAAATCAGTTGTTTTGTTTCAGGAAATAAATGGTTGAAGCCACCTTGAGGCTAGTTTGAGGGAATTCACATCCCTGGTAATCTGTGTAGAATCCCTTTTCTCTGTCACACTGTTTTGTGCTACATATGCCTAAATGGTGCCTAGTTTTTCACCATATATGAGAGCTGTCTTACCTAACTTTGGATGTATGTTTCTACTATAGCTGACCTAATTCTACTTTGCCCCATCATTCAGAAAAAACAGTAATTTTTAAGGCAGTTTCACATAACTAATCTAAACTACACCAGAGAAAGTCTCTTTCTCTTCATTGCCCACAGTGGAAACACACTGACATGTTTAGATGTAGCTTTTCTAGTCACCTATCTCCCATTGTTCTGCAGAGAGAGGATAAGCTCTAAAGCGAGTGATGTGGTGTAATCACACACAAACAAGTACTGTGGTGCAAGCTGTGAAGATCTGTGAAGTGAAACGCTTGGAACACTACACAAATTCTGTGGGGTTTACACCACATTAGTTCCAATCCAAACCTCTGCACTGTGTAAGGTACTGCTCCCTCACATGTCCTACTCCTGAACTGCAGTGATGGAATGGGACCTGGTTGTGAGACCCTGCCCTTCCACCTCCCTAAGAAGGTCCTGAAGCTACCAGCACCAGAGAGCCATGCTGCACCAATGTTTATTTAGAAGTGATAGCTCTGCATTGCTCAAACCACATTTTAGTTTAGCTTCATCAAAGCTGAATCCAGTTTGAGTGCTGAGAACACTGGGTGATGAGAACCTGAAAGTGGTAAGTGGAGCTGACCTGAAAATCCATTTCAAAAGCAGCCTCTTGAACTGAAATCAAAGGCCAATAAAGACACATTGCCTTCAGATTTTTTTACATAACTGAGGCAATTCATTGGTACACAAAATTATATATATTGAAATAAATAACATTAAATGTGATTTGCGGACTCCACCCTGGTTTACTTTGCTAGGTTTATACCCATTGTTTTAGCTCATAGTGTGAGGGACCATAGATGTGAAAAAGCAGGCAATGAGATATGAATTCAGATATCATCAAACTAGGTAGTTTCACTAAGGTTTGCACTAGTGCCTGATCACATCTTTTTTTGAAGGATATGTTTTCGTCTTGGGTACTGGCACTGTTACCATATGTATCCTCTATTTGGTCCTGATATTCTTTACAGACATGTATGAATGCATGAAAACTGAAAGTGTAAGTTATTCCAGGGTCATCTCAACTATTACTAAAGTATACTGGATTGTAGCAAGGCCCCAGAGAAGGTGTTAAAATGTGTATAGTGGCTTCATACTACTAGACTTCTGATCTCTACAACTGTTCCTAAGTATTTGGAAACACATTGACAGCATGGTTATTCTCCAGTATTATTTAGAACCTTTTCCCCTTAAGCAATTGATTTTTTTCTGGTCATCTGTGTGGCTGCTCATGATGGGTTTCATTATACACAACAAGTTTCTAACTATAGACATTCTCCATGTAAACAAATTTTTATCAGTGACATATGGTACCAAGCAATTGAAAAACAATAAGAAGTATATCCAAGCTCAAAATGAAAGTCAGTTTTCAAAGAAATAAATAACAGGTCATTGTGCCATAAATTGAATGTCAAGGTTCAGGTCCTTCCATATGAAATTTGAGGGTTGGACAATCAATAACCATATCAAGATTAACAAGGAAAAGTGCCATATTCTGCACCTGGGATGGGGCAACCCTGAATGTTCATACACACTGGGAAACAAGAGGCTGAAGAGCAGCAACACAGAAAGGGACCTGGGTGTCCTGGTCCATGGCAGGTTGAATATGAGTCAGCAGAACCCTGGCAGCCAGGAGGGCCAACCCTGTCCTAGGGGCACATCAGGCACAGTGTCACCAGCCAACTGAGGATTGTCCCGCTTTGCTCTGTACTGGGGCAGCCTCACCTGGAATTTTGTGTGCAGTTTTGGTCACCACAGTATAAGAGATTAAGCTACTACAGCATGTCCAAAGGAGGGCAATGAAGATGATAAGGGCCTGCAGAGGAAACCATATGAGGAGTGGCTGAGGACGGTTGGTCTGTTCAGCTGGAGGAGACTGAGGGGAGACCTCACTGCAGTTACAACTTCAGTGTGAGGGGAAGAGGAGAGGCAGGCACTGATCTCTTCTCTGTGGTGACGAGTGACAGCATCCAAGGAAACAACATGAAGTTGTGTCAGGGGAGGATTAAGTTGGATATTAGGAAAAGGTTGTTCACCCAGAGGGTGATTGGGCACTGGAACAGGCTCCCCAGGGAAGTGGTCACAGCACCAAGCCTGACAGAGTTCAAGAAGCATTTGGACAATGCGCTCAGACACACGGTGTGATTCTTGGGGTTGCCCTATGCAAGGTAGGAGCTCCAACTTTGATGATCCTAGTGTGGTCCTTCCAGATGTACCAGACATTGTCCATTCTCTTCAAAAGACATAGGATACTGGTTGTTTTTTTTCATGTTTTTTTTTGTTTGTTCGTTTGGAGTTTTTTGATCTTGTACTGATTCTGGGTCACTTTGGAAGGTTAAGCCTTGGAATTTCCCTGAGTTCTTGGTGAGCCTTCAAGTGTACCTTTATGCACCTAATCACACAGCATTGAAACAACCATCTGAATTGAAGCACTAGGTGTTCCAGATGAGATAGGACAGAATTTGGCTGTCAAATCAAAGTCATCTTGTGCCAACTGAACAGCCTTGCAATATGGTGCTTCCAGAGTCCTTAATACCCTTTATCCTTTCTGTCAGCATCATACAGAATATCTTGCTATGGGCAAAATGCCTGCAGAACCAGAGAAACTGGATCTCATGAACAGTATTTTTTCAAGAACTGCATCTGCTGCCCAGACATGAGGGAACAATTCTGTTATCAGTATTGGTTCCCAATAGAGAAATCTTTTCAGATAGTAGTCTTCTGTCACTACAGTATTTCAAAGAAAATTTTTTCAAGAAAATCAACAGCACAGAAGGACCTGTAATAATAAAACTTGCTTTCACACCAGTAGAAGGGATCAATGTCAGTCTACCACAGTCATCTGTGGATGTGACAACCCTATAGTGTTCATAGAATATTCCAAGATAATTATTGTTGTAATAGGTTGATAATTATTATCACAGTAATTCTATTGTGATAATCTGTGGACACTGTTAGATTGTCACTCCTAGAGGTGACTGGCTGTCAGATGCCCACTCAGCTGCTCTCATGCTCCCCTCCTCAACAACACAAGCTGGGAAAATAAGAAGGAAAAGCTCATCGGCTGAGGTAAAGACACTCTCCAGTTACCATCACAGGCATAACAGACTGGGGGAAAAATTAATTTAAATTAGTTTCAATTTAAAATAGAGTTGGATGATAAGAAACAACAGATAAGCCATCTTCCTCCCATCCCTAATGGCACAAAGGAATAGGAAATGGGAGCTGTGGTCAGTCCATAATAGCTCTTTTCTGCTACCCCTTTCTCTTCACACTTATCCACTGCTACTACATGGCCTCTCCACAGCTGCAACTTCCTTCAGGAACATACACCTGCTCCAGTGTGTGGTCCTCCATGTGCTGCAGTGTGGATACCTGCTCCACCATGGTCTCCTCTGAGGTCTGGCTGACTCCTCTGGGAATTATTTTCTTTGTTACCTAGAGCACCTCCTCTTCCTCTCACTTTGGTGAGAAGGTGTTTCATGCACTTTTTTTCCTTGCTTTTCTCTCTATCCCTTTTTTTGATCTTTTTTAAATCCTTTTTTTTTCCCTCAGATGCCACCCTCTTGGGTTCAAGGCTCAGCCATGCCCTCTGCAGCTTCCACTGTCAGTACATGAGCATCTGCAGCCAATGCAGTGACGATAACCTTATTGTCAATTGTACTGTCAATTAAAGAGTATATATTCCAAGCTGAGTTATATCTGTGCTATCATCAAACTCATGACTTTTCTCACGCTGAATATTTGTTTTTAAATGAGGATTGCATTGGAAGAACTGCAGCTAAGCTCAGGGATTTTGAGCAAGTATCTACCAAGGACAGCAATCTTGTTTTCTTGTATCATGCTGTATATTATCTATAGTGGAAAGTGCATAAATAGATGAGGCATGAATTATATAGGCTTCTTTATGTATTCATCATGCCATATATGCTCATAACAGGTCTAAATTATATATGAAAAACTGTAAAATTACTCTGAATATGTCTTTACATGTATATGATTGAAAGGGCAGACTAGTGCACAAATCCATACCCTTTTCAGCTGCATACATAGGAAACTGACAATGTCAAAGCAGGCTGCCAGTAACCCAGATAAACAAAACCTCACCCCATAACTCAATGTCTGTACTGCACCACAGATACACAGCAAAAGCTCTCTCCTCATTGCAAGTGTCCAGCGAGCCATGCAGACTTCCACCAGGCGCTTCCAGAGAACTCCAATAGTTTGAGCTGGCTGGATATTTCATTCCATTCAAATTACTGCTTTTTCCCATACCAACTGAAATGAACAGCAATATCTCTTGCTGTTTGTCTCATGTATATGCTGTTCAAGAGCTAATGAGCATATTCAGATCATCATTGCCATTTAGGCTGGTACCACAAATGCAATTCCATGCTATGGCAGTAATAAGAACAAAGTGATCAGCTTTTAAGAGATAAGGTTGCCTTGAGAAGTGTGGAAAATTATTAGGTGTTTCTTGTAAGTGCTTTAAGTTTTACAGGACCTGTGCTGAGCCTCTTGAAAATGGAGTTGGAGAGTTGGACTGCAAAATTAATTGAAAATAATGGAGCTTAAGTTGCCTGTGGGAAGATCATTTTCAAAGGAACATATTGTAAGACTGTGAAACATAAAGTACCTGTTAATATGCATGAAATATATTTGTTCATTCTGCAGCTACTAGTTTCAATATCTGAACTATAACTGATATCTCAGGTGAGAGCAGGTAATATTTGCTTGTGTAAGTTACAAAAAAATACCTATCTTTCTATGAGAGAAATAGCAACTGGAGACATCCATTGTTAAAAATCTTCAGATCCTGATAGAAGCTGATTTGTTACAAGCATTTTTTTTTCTTTTTTGAAAGCTAGGGAATTTGGAATCAAAATAAACAGATTGCAAAACAATGTTTTTTTGCATGGCATGTTGCATAACATAACACTTGAGACCTTGAAGCATGAAAAGTAGTACCAAATAATAAACAGATATCAATATGGAAATAGAAGATTGAAAATTTGGAAAGCATTGATGACAGAGTATTGCATAGCCCCCATTACTTCCAGCATCTTTCTGGAAGGCCAAATTAATTTGGAATATTTATTAACGTGGTTTCTACAGCAGTCTTAAAGTTGTATTGGCATAAGAGAAATGAGCAGACGCACACTGGCAAGGGATCTGGAAAGTTCTCCCAGGGTCACAGGGCAGGTTGACTTCATTATACACAAAGGCAGAGTATTCCAAAACTGGCCCAGGCCAAAAAAAAAAATAAGATTTTTGTCACTGTGTTCTGTGTTAAGAATAAATAATTTCTTATATTCTCAATGATTTAGATATTCAAGATTGACTGACTTGGTTTCGTGCTACCAAGAGTGGATTCCTTCTTGCTGAAAATATCCCTGGAAATATTTTTAAATGTATATGTCACATCAGGTTGCATGGTGCTATTTGGGGGTGAAGCTCTCATCCTGTGACCTCACATCACTTCCCATGCAGTGCAGCTTACAAAAGTCTAATAGCAAAAAATATATTTCTCTTCAGAGAATAAGGGGAAGCAGGTCAAAAAAGTAGGGGGGAAAAGGGTGTAAGTAACTCAAATTTCTCTATGGATTTAGGCACTGATTGTCCAGAGCTGTAACCTGGTTCCTGTGATTGCTTTTCAGTGATTTTGTACCAGTGCATAAACTCCATGGGGAGAACATTGGTATGACAGTGTCAGATTTTCTGCCTTTTAACAAGTTCCTCTCCAATTTCAGACAGTGAGTTGGGGAGTATAGACGAGATAAACCACTAGAAGTAGCACAACCTAAATTTCTCACTGTGCCTCCATGTACTGGGGCTACAGGGTTCCCTGATGCCAAACATGTATTTTAGTGCAAGTTAATGTTTCTGTCTTTGGAAAACAACACTTGTAAGCACTCTGTGGATCAGAAGAAACTACACTTACCTTGTAGCTTTATGCAATTGGTTTAAGTCCAAGATGACATTTGTAGCTCATTGAGTCCCTGGTGGACAGATGTCCACCACACAAAAACCACTGTACATAACCTTGTAAGCTTGACAGTCAGTGAATTATGGGAGACCAAATAAATTACCCAGAACAGTAGGGAAGGGTCTGAGAACATGTTGGGTCAGAGGTGAAAGAAAGACAGAAAGTTGAAAATTTTTATTTGGTCACTTTCACCCTAAATTAAACCCTTTTGTCAAGCTTCTTAGGCACCAAAGAAAATTAAGAGAGAAAAAGTTGCTGTTTTGCAGTTTTCAAGGAAGGTCTGTTCATAAGACAAAAAGTGATAAATGTATATAGGGAATGTAATAGAATCATCATTAAGAAATTTTTCATCCACTTTTTAAATTGGAAGGAGTCTACTGTTACAGAAATCTGTTCATTTTTTTGTTTACACAATGAAGTAAAAGAGAGCAGCACAGTCTGAAATAGATCCTTTATACTGAAAAATAAAACATGATCACATTATTCCTCCTTATCAAGTGAAAACACACAGATTCAGAGGTAGAATTACTATGCAGACATCCCATTTTAGATGTGAACTCATATACAGTACCGTTTTGATTCTGTAACCTGGAGCACATTCAAATATTGAGCATGCTCCACACAACACTGCAGAGTAAAGAATCTAAGCTCCCCAACTTATGTCTTACCTATAAGCCTTGTTCTACTGCCAGGCATCTGTGCTTGTTAATGAGCAGAAACAATAAAAGTTCTGTGAGACCTAAGGATTTAAAATGCACTGCAGTAGTTTTCCAGTACAGTTCAAATCCAAATGCTTTTGTTATGAATTTTCATGTGAAATCCTAGAATATACTGAGTTGGAAGGCACACACTAGAATCATCAAAGTCAGATTCCTGGCCCTCCACAGGACAACCCCAAGAATCATACCATGTGCCTGCCAATGTTTCTCAAACTCTGGCAGGCTTGGTGCTGTGACCATTTCCCTGAGGAGTCTGTCCCAGTGCTCAGCAACAAGGCTCCAGGTCAAAAGCTTCATACCATTCCTTTGGGTCCGATCAGTGGTCATCAGAGAGAAGAGATTACTGCATGCCTCTCTGTTTCTCCTTTTGAGGAAATTATAATCCACTGTGAGGTCTTTTCTCCAGGCTGAACAAGCCAAGTGACCTCAGCCATTCCTCCTACGGAGGTTTCCTTTGCACATTCTCTAATAACTTTATATCTTTTTTATATTGTGGTGCCCAAAATTACAGGTAGTAGCAACTTTTCAGGTAAGAGTTCTTACACTTAAGTCTATAATCTATTATCATCTCTGATGGAGATACTTGTATGGGTAAGAATATTTGGTCTTTCAATAGGTTTATAGAAATGAGTACTTAAAGTGTTTTTGAACCTGAATCTGTCCACTTATCTGAGGAAAAAAAAAAAAAAGGAAAGGATGAGACTCAGGAGGAATTAGTAGAGTCCTCCATAGGGAGCCTAGATATGCATGGGACCAGCTGTAGTCTATATTCTTGACAGACAGTGCAGTAGGAAACATAGAGGAAAGATTAATAGGAAGAGGATATGCCATTTATTAAGAGATAAAATAAATTTCAGAAGTTAAAATTAAATAAATGAACAAACAAAGATGACTATTTATTACATAGTTGCTCAGGCACAAAAATGTACAGCTGACACTTTGACTTGAAGAGAATGGTGAAGTAGAAGTTAGATTAGCCAGAAAACCACATAATTTTTAAACTAGGAGTAAGGTAATTTCCAACTGAAAAAAAAACCCAAAAAAACCCAGAAAAACCCACAAACAAACAAAAAAAAACCAAACAAAAAAAAAAAAACAAAAACAAAAACAAAAAAAAAAAAACCAAAAAAACAAAACAAAAAAAAAACAACCACCACCACCACCCAAACAAAAACAAACAAACAAAACCCAAACAAACACAAACACAAACAAATTAGAGTGGTCAAAAACCCCCTCACAATAACCAGGAGAGGGAAAATTTCTAGCTTTAAATTTGTATCAGAGACAAACTGAGATATCTAGTCTATAGCAACCTGAAACTGAGGCAGTCTTGATTTATGAGACAGGAAGAGAGTAGTGGGGTAACAAATGCAGTCATTCTGAAATCCATTTTTCCATTGTCTTCTTCACAGTATGTTCAAAAAGTGTTAGACCTTCCTTGATCTCAAGAATGCCTTTTAGTCTCCTAATAACAAGGGAATCAATTAAGAAAAATTGGAAAGGAGTAGTCCCCAATGGGTTTTTTTATTCTTTTCTTAGGTCATATTCACATTTATGCAAGGAAAGAAGTGATCTGAAAGAAGGAGGAGTAAATTCACTTCTTTTCCACAGAATTCTTTAGATGCTGAATTTATAACCAGTAAACTCAAATGACGTAGTATGGGTTCCTACTGACATCCCAAAAACCTGACACTGAATAAAATGAACAGTTGCTTGCACTCACCAAAGGATTATCTCATTTACATTTTTCAAAAGGGATTACAGTGCCTTTAAAGAACAAGCATCTTTTGGGCTAATTAATTTTCTCAGACTAACTTGCAGTGTATGGTGAGCACTTGATTAAATATTAATATGGGCTATGGGGTCACACTTTTTTGCAATTTTCTAAATCTGTTAGTGAATTGTCGATGGGTTAAAATGTACGTGCATGGTTTTTTTGTGCATGTGTGTATTTATGTGTTGTAAGAGAAGAGAGAAAATTAAGAGGATTAACAGATATTTGCATTACCTGGTTTCTTCTGGAGACTACAGGAAAGTTCGTGATAAGTGAACAGAACGCCATACATTTAGTCTCCATTGGTAGCACAATATGATTTTAGAAGCCAGGAATTTCTGGACTATATGCATAGATATATGCTGAGATATGGGATATTTAGTGTAAGATTTTCATATAAACATTCAAAAAGCATCAGGCTGAAGAGTGTAGTACCTTAGATCAAGGAAAAGCCCCACACTACCCCCTAGTGATCAAAGTTTGGTGACCTTCAAATAACAGAAAACACAATAAGTGGACTTTAGATCACAAGAACAAAAAAATGCCCAGGAGCGATGCAAGTCACTGCTGGTGTTCTTTGCTTAGGATCCTTTTCATGATAGAAGAATAAAGCAATGGCTGTTGAAAGGCTGCAACTTCCAATTCCTTGGTCTGAAGCCTCAGTAACCAAACAAATATGAAAATGTATATGTTCAGAAGGAGAAAAAAACCCCAAACCTCAGGGGAAATATTTCAAGTGTTAGGATTTGTAAAAATAAAATAAAATAAAATGGAAGGTTTTATTGCAACCTTATAGTTGTCAAATGATGGGTTTCCTTTAGTTTTGTGATCTATTTGCATTGTTCAGATATATGGATTTAGCAGATATCATACATATATTATTTCTTAGTTTTACATAGTCTTGAAGTTATACAAACCAAAAGCCAAGACTATATGTATATATGTGGTAAAACTGAAAGTAATTAAGCACTGATTTATGCATCAGAGACCAGAGTCTGAATCTTAAAAGAAAAAGGAACCACCAGTAATCTCAGTACACCTTTGTAGAGATTTTTGTAATGTTTCACTAAAATAAATATGAAAGTATAAGCAGGGCCAGGGCATATTTTAAATTAAACCAACAGAGCAACTAATGTGTCAAGAAGTAACTACAGCAGAGTGGGGCTTTTTTATCTAATAAAGATGCCCCAAGATAAAACTGAAAATGTGTTCATTTAATTTTCAGCTTTTTTTCTATGAGTGATAAAGCAGTAAGTTCTTTGGAGTTCTCTAAGGAGTGAGAAAACACAAACTTATTTAAAGTAGCTCTCTCAGAGGTTCTGCTTCTGCTGACATAGATTTTATGTCCTATCGCCACATAGGTAATCTGCCTTGTGTTCTCTGTCTTCCACATTACCTAAAATCAGTGGCATACAAAATTAAGATCTGTCAATGCCATTTGCAGAAGAGTTATTATATATCCTTATCAGACTTCAATATGGTTAATTGTTGTTGCTCCTTCACACGCTAAATTTTACATCAAATTTATTAGCACAGCTTGTCAGAACCAACCAAGTTAGTGCATGAAGTCTAAAGCTGTGGTCCTCCATGTTTTCCAGAGACACCTCATAAGATCAGCTTTTTTATTCTTTGTTTTCCTTAGTAAGTTCTGCTGAGTGTGCATCCTCTTTTCTTTTGTTGCAATTGTGGGCAAGCTTCATCCTTGCAGCTGCCAACTTCATAATATGTAGGAAAGGGAGATATCGAAAGACCTGACAGTTCTTAGATTAAAATCATCAGGGCCATGGGACACTAAATCTGATATTCCATTTCATGGTAGGACACCAGTGTAAGACAGGTCAGGCAGGAAGCAGTCAGCATTATTATGAAAAACATCCAGAGAAAAATAATGCTAATAGAAGAGGAAGGGAAAGTGAAACAAAATCAGGCATTAAGGATTTCTTAAAGCAGACTTTTCACTGTGACAGAGCAATATTGTGTTAGCATGATAGCAATTGCTGAGACAAGCAGTAAAATCAAGATAATAAGAAAGATTGGAGGCATGAGAAGGTAAATCCACAGCATCCAAAAAGAGAAAAGTTTAGTAACATTAAAATGCAAGGTTGTGGCACATCACTGTGCCACATACCTTGGTGCACTCTCAGACCCACCAAAAAATCCAAAAGCATGGACCACGTAAATATAGTTTAAATGAAAATGAGCCAAATAAAAATATAAATCTGAGGGGAAAAAACCAAAGATATTTAAAGAAAATAAATATCTATTATAACCCCCACAGACTGAAGGCCTCTCCAGAGGTGCGTTCTTACAAGCATTATACTCTACCTTTAAAATTTGATAATTATTATGAATTAATATGAAACAAAAATGAAAAATTCATGCTGGTCCTGTATCTGTATTCCAAAGATGAATATTTAATCCTATTTATAGCAATGTCATTGGGGAAGAAGAGAGTAAAGGACTCATCCTTGGCCCTAAGGCCAAGTGGCACAGACTGGATCACATCCAAAATGCTTAGGGCTGCCCCTCTCTAGAGAAGATGTGTTGGAGAAAATTAGCTGAAGAAGTCCTCAAAAGAACTAGGAAATAACTTGAAAATTAATCAAGTGGGCATTCAGGATTGTAGTGTTTGACTCCTCTGACTTATATTTGTCTATGTAGACATGTCTAGAAGCTCTGCATTAAGCTAGAAAAGATGGCAATAATTTTACACAAAACAAAGCAATTTAAAATGGGGAGGGACTTTTTTTCCCCAAAGCATTTACTGCATATTTGTACAGATAATTTAAGATGGAGATTTTAAGAGTTTTTGCATTTAAGTTGTGTGATGAACAAAAACAGTTGATAGTTTACCACTGTTGAGGCTGATCTTCTCAGTTATTAAATTCTTTTTCAATCCCTCATGAAACTGGCACAGCATCATAAGTTCTAAGGAATTCATACTTGTCATGCTCACAGGTACAACTCTAAGAATAAACAAGTAGTATACACATTTTAATAATTAATCCCTTTCCTTCTCACTTCCCTCGAGATTGATTTGTATCTGTTCCCATCTTCTTATATCTATATTTATTTTGTTTCTTACACACATATTTAAATTTAATCTGATTGTGTCCTTAGGCCTGTTGTTGATAATTACACCCACGTATTTTATTCCCTACAGCATGCATTGCAAACTCTGTCTCTAAAAATGAGTCTGAAGCTTTCCCTTGATCTCAGTAAAATTATGATTTGGTTTCCCTTCTGATTAATTTTGTACTGGGCATAGGTTTAGATTTTTCAGCTGGGGTAAATCTGCATTCCTATCTTTAAGTCTAAAGCAGTTTTTCTGATTGATGTCAAGTGAGTATTTGACCTGTAGTTCAAACCGGTTAGCAAAGATGGAAAGAGTAATCAAATGCCAGTTTTGTCTGGACCTGCAATTTTTTTATTTTTTTTTTTTCAGTATCTTCCTGAAGCAACCAGAGATTTAAGTTTTTAAGAAACAGAGTGAGGTGGAAGGAGAAAGCTGACCAGCAAATTCATGTATCTAGTCAAATAAAAACAGAGAAAATATTTCACTAGTCTTATGATTTCATACAGTGTCCTAAGCTTTAAAAATTGCAGGCTCAAGGGTCTTCTTGATGACAATGTAAAAACAGACTGTAAACCCTATTCTCCTATTAAATGGACATGTTGAAGACACAGGTACTGTTCAAATGAACTATGCTTCCAGAACACCAAGGGATTGCTGGTATTGGGCTTTCATGTTTAAATACAATTTTCAATTTTCTCCAGGTAATGCCATATTACCCTTTCATGATAGAACAGACTGGCAGTTTAAATCATAGTCTTTGGACCTGAACATATTTCTACATTGGAGATGAATGCCTAGGGAAGGATCTTCCTGGACAAGCACAAAAATTATTTGAAATAAGTACACCATTGAGCATGTCAGTTTGGCAGAGACTTCGGAAAAGGCATATGAACCCATAAACACATGTTCTCTTGATTTCACTGGCTATATTAAGTGAAAGATAAACTCTCTCTATATCTGTTCTTGTGTCATTAGACCTTCATAGGAAAACTACAATGGTAGTATGTATAAAAGCTATGTATATGGGTCAGTAAACAACATACCAGGTTTACAATACAGAACATGAAACAGCTTTACTGAATAGCATTACTAAAGAGAAATATTTTTCTTAATTTTCTATTCCCCACCCTGTGCCATGTGGTTCTATTTTCTGATAGCTGTACAAACCTGTGCATCGCACCCATTGAGACTGGCCCCTTACCTTGCCATTTTTGGATTGTGTGAATAGAATCTGACAGATTCTTTAGGTTGCTCTTTTTTGCCTTTTCCTTCATCTCATTATTCAATAGAATGTGAAAAAAAGTCCACTAGAAACTCTGAGAAAGGTTTTTAAAACAGGCCGCTACAGAAGACACTGTAATGAGAGGACAGTAGAATCTCAGCAGAGTTTAATCATACACCTTGGTTGTAGACATCTATATGTTTTAACATGAGTGAGTGCTGTATAACCTGAGAACATGCTGTGGGCAACACCACTGGTACATTGCTTGTAAGAGCTCATTGCTATGGAGATGTGTCAGAGTGCTACACTCTCAGTGAACCTTAATGTATCATCTAGAAAGCTCAGTGTTGTGTGAGTAGAACATCAGCTATGCTTGCTTGAGAAAATCCTAGGAAAAATGAGAACAAAAGTGATATTGAACATCTCCAGGGTGGTGATTTCCACTGTGTGCCATGATCATCATAGAGAGGCTCATCTGATGCTCAATAGCCAGGGTTCCCAGTACCAGAAAGGATGTAAAATTGTGATCACCTTTTCTGTTACTGTTATAAAAAAAATTAACCAGCTTGTGCATTCTTATGGCTCTGATCCCAAAGGACCCCAAAGTAAACAGCATCTGCTTGGTGCAAATCAGTATTGAAGAACTAAAGGCAAGTGAGCCTCATACTGCAGAGAGCACTACTCAGAAACATGTAGGCCTCTCTTCCAAGTGTTCTCCCTTGAGTATGAATGGCCCTGAAGTCTTCATGTTACTGTCATTATTTGCTTCCTTTTGTGATTCTTTTAACTGTTCCAAACTCTGTTTTATGCTGGACACCTGTGGACTGATGATGTTATTGGCCAAGTTGTCACTAGTGATAGACAATGCTCCCAAAGGATTATGTCTCTAGTACTGAATACCAGAAATTCTGGACTTTGTATTCCATCCATGAGTGTTATAATTCAGCACAATACCACTGAAGCAAAAGATGTTACACTGATTTTTACTGATGTGCAAAATACCTAGACTCTTTTATTTTTAAATGAAAAAGGACTGCATTTCAAGAGGCTTAAAGCATAGTTAAACAAAAGTAACTAAGACCTTACTGCTTTTATACTACTTTTTGAGTAGTTGTAAATTCTACAGTCCCCTTCTCATGCATAACACTTATATTCCCATAGCTGTAGTGCAATTCTGGCAATAGAATTCCAGTAAGCATTTTAGAAGTTGGGATACATGAAAATCTGTGAGTTCAAATTCAGGAGAGACTGGTGATTAAGCAGCCATTAGCCCTTTCTTCTCAAAAATTTATGCATCTACTTAGCATATTTCCTCACCTTTGGTTTTACCATGTCTGTGTCAGAAATCTTTAGAAAAAATCTCAGTCATTACAATTCCACACTCGATTTTGTGATCATCTTGAAGATCATGAATGACTAAGTGTATGCCACCTCAGCAACAAACACTATGGCTGGTTTTGAAGGCAAATCATGAATGTGAACATAGAACTCTCGTCTGCACCATCTGGAGAGAAACAGTAGAGCTTTTCATTAAAGACGAAGTTAATAGAAGGATTTCAGAAGGTAAGCCAGGGACTAACTTCCTTCCCAGCACTGAGTTGCAACACACAAATAGTAATTTACAGATTCAGAGCAATGATGCATTAAGGTTACTACAATTACTATACCCTCATCTTAAAGGAATTGGAGACAGAAAGAATGATTCTGAAATAAGTTTCTGACAGCTGCCTTCCCCCTGATCCCTGTGACTGCTGTGCTGTAAGTAACGTGCTGTGTGGTCAGAGGAAAGCTGGTGAGTGTAGCCAATGGTTTTGGCTCAGGAAAGCTTCAGTCCTCATACTCAGGGGAATGCCAGCACAATGATTAGGATTTAGGGCAGGGCTGGTCCTGGAAACAAAACCCTAGGGACTGCCAAGTTTTGAGAAGAAGTTTTAATGCCATTGTAGCTGATATTGTTTCCAATGCAGACAAATCTCAGGAAAGTCAAAATGAGAGAACTGCTCAGGTATTGACATGGAGAGGTTATGGACTCAAGCATTGTGTTACCACCTGCACAGGGACATATTATCAATATGTAATTGTCTCAAGAGACACACGTCTGAATTTTATTTGCCATGTATATGTCAGATCTGGGGAGAGAGCAAAAGCCAGGTTTAGATAACTCAGCAATAGGAGTTTAGGTCGTGTCTTTGCTGTATTGTTTATTCACTAATTTCAGTGAACAAAACCTTGAGTTATACTTATGTCTTATTTACCAAAACAGTGTTGAATTGCATTTGGTGAGTATGAGCTGTGTATGAGCATAACTTCACAGAGGTTCTCAAAAGGTTGACCTGTTCATCAAAAATATTCTGAATGTTGTTTGCAATTCTCTTTTGTTTCCCTTCTGTGAAGTGTTCAGAATTAAGATTTTTAGATACACTGTGAGTTTAAGCGTTAGACTAAAAAAGATTTACTGTAGATCAATATTTAAAGCCAAAGTTTACTCTGATTTCTGTCATATGAAGTTACACCACCTACATGGCAACAGTGTAAATTAAAAAATAGCAGCATCAGATATTTCAAAAAAGAAAAAAAATCAAAACTTAGCCTAATCTGCATGTGAACAGCTTATGAATGTGATATATCCGAAGGCATCCCCTTAGACTAGTGTTCCAGTATTTGTGAATTGTATGAAATAAATATTGTACTTGTGTTTTATTTCAAAGAGTAAGATAATAGATAAGTATCCCTAATGATTCATTGCCTTTACTCTCAAAATTTGCAGAAAGACACAGTGTGCTCCTATGTCTTCATACTTTGATTTTTGTTCAGTAACAAAAAATACCAAGAATATGGTGCTAACTGCAAGTGTGTGACCTGTTGTAAGCTTTTTTTAACTAAAACCAAAGCTATTTCTTGTTTCTAACTGCAACTCTATATACCAGGCATTAATAAAATATGCAGAAAGTACAGAGAACAGGACAAGCTAATCACCAGCTTTGGTTCTAAGATTATTTTACTCTGGAATGTATGTGATTGTAATTTGGCATAAAAAGATGCAAGTCATTCAATAGTCTCTTTCATTGGAAAGAAAAAATTATCATCCAGCCTTCTAAATAACACACCTTCTTTCTAACTTCATCAAGATTCATTTCTGCTTGCTCTTTCAGTCTCTGTTAAAAAAGAAAAAAAGAAAAAAAGAAATTTAATGATAGTATTCTCATTATACAGCTATCAGTTACATAAAATATCTTTGTTTAGAGGTGTAATAAAATTGGTCATATAAAGAGGAAATGAGATTTCGAATGTAAAACGAAGCTGACAGTGCTCTTCTATTACTATGGTCTTATTAGGAAAAATTCTCTGACATCTGTTTATCCCCTGCAGCCAACCTTGTATTCAGAACACAGTAATTGATTCACAGCATCCACTGGGGATCTAACTGGCTCACTTTTCCACACCGCACTACACAGGTATCTCTGCAGCTAATTCTGAATGTACATCTACATCGTTATCTCCTGGTGAACTGTGACCCGAAACACTTTGGAGGCCCAGATGAAAGTGCTTCCTCACCCCTCCAGTGCTGGGGGTGCAGGCGTTTCTGCAGCTCGGCAATTCACCCAGGACACCCAATCACAACCAGCCCCTTTGAAGCCCCGCTCAGCTGGGAGACTATGAATGATTCATGGCTTCTCTACACACACTAAAGGGGGAAGAGCAAAGCTAGTGTGTATTATTCAGGACTGCATCCTCAATAAGCCTCCGTGTTCAGCAAATTGCTACAACCTTTTCTGCTTAGTCCTCACCTGTACACAACATCTCTTTTTGTGCACATCTTTGTCATTTTAACAAAGATAGAGTGATTATCTAAGAGGCCATGTTAATTAACACCAATACAAATAAGTAAGTCCAGTGTCAGTGCACAAAGCTGGGGTTCCAAGGATTATAAGAAAATTAAGGAAGACCAGGCAATCCTAATTTTACAGTGGCTGAAATACCTTTTTACTTTAACCTCTTATATTTCCACTACATCACACAGGTTCATTTGGAAGCCACTTTAGTTTTGTATTTCAGATTCCATACATAACTTGTCTGTTTGATGAAAGACTATTAACTCCGGTTCAATGCTTTAACAACCAAATGTCACAGAAGCTAATATTTGCAATTATTAATACCTGCAAAAGAATCTCCAGATTTTTGGGAATCCAGGTGACAGAGCCAGGCAACAGTTCTGAAAGCATGTATCTTGAAAACATCTTACAGGAAAGGTGTTACTTCAGTCGTCCTATATTCCTACTCTCAGAAATATTTCCAGAACAAAAGAGAATAGCTCAAATAACAAACTCTATCTTCTCATTCCAATACCTCATTATACACCTGTGCTGATGGGATCACAAGACTGCAAATTCTTACCAGCTTTTCCTCTCCATTCACACAGAGGGCTTGGCCCCTGCTGAGGTCACAAGTTAAAAGCCCTGTTACTTAAAAGGCAAAATTCAGAAAGTGACAAAGACAAAAGGTAAGTCAGTTCCCATTGTCCTCCTCATTGCTCATACAGAGGGAGTAGTACAGCTAAAAGTCACTCATGAGAGAATGACACAAGTGCCAAAAAAGCAGAGAATTAACTGTTTTTATAGCCGCAATTTTAACATTCTGACTTCTCAAGATACTTGTTTTCAGAGAAAATTTACAACTGTTCTTCATCAATTTCACTTATTTTCAAGGACAATAATTATTAGATTAGTGGATTAGGTGAATTCAAATCCACAAGAAAAAAAACAATCCCAGTGGACCTCTTGACTTCTGAGGGTCGACAGACAGCTGAACAGGAACCAACTGTGTGCGCAATTAGCCAATAAGGCCAATGACATCTAGCCTATACCAAGAACAGCGGAGCCAGCAGAACTAGGGGAGTGATTCTACCCCAGTACTTGGCAGTGAGGATGCACCTTGAGTACTGTGTCTAGATCTGGGCCCTTCAATTCCGGAAGGACGACAAAGATGGTGAAGGGGCTTGAACACAAGTCTTACAAGGAGAGGCTGAAGGAGCTGGAATTGTTTAACCAGGAGAAAAGAAGGCTCAGGGATGACTCTCTGTTCAAACTCAGCACTTCTGTTAGATGTAGTGTTGGATTCAAGACAAATTCTCACAATCTATTAATGATCTTAAAGCCCATTGCAAGGTATTTTTCCTGTGCATTATTTAGAGAAATTGTCTGATTTAGGTATTTGAATTATATCTAAGGGCTTAACAACTGAAGATAATTTTAAGACTTGAAGGCTTGTATCTCTGTTGAGCACATCAAGCCTGACATCCAAGCAGTAGCTAGGGTATGGTGGTTTTCACCTGGCATCCACCCAAACCTCCAGGCCTCCTCTTTGCCAGTGGGAAAGGGAAAAGGAGGAAAGGTGAGAAAAAAACTAGCTGAGAGATAATGGCAAAACAAACTCAGAATAACTAAATACATAAATTTATTACTAACAAGATAAGAACTAAAACTAAAAGTAATAAATCTAAAAAGTAAGAAATAAATCAGTCTTAAGAACACCCCTCTCCTCCCACTCCTCCTTCTTTCCAGCAGTTCAAGGGAGCAGGGAATGGGAGTTTTGCAGGCAGCTGTTGTAGCTGTCATTGCTCTTGTCCTGTGGGTCACTCCATGGGGTGCAGTCGGGTCTCTGCACCCCGATGGTCTCCGTGGGCTGCAGGGGGACAACCTGCTCCACCACGGTCTTCACCACGGTCTGCAGGGGAGCCGCAACTCTGAGTCCTTCCCCTGATCCCGTGGGGTCCCTCCCACAGGAGACAGTCCTCAATAGACCTCTCCAAAGTGAGTCCACCCCCCGGGCAACTCTTCTACCAGGGGGAAAAAACCTGCTCCAGGTGGATCTCCTTCTCCAAGAGTCATGGCTGCAAGTCTCTTCCAGGATCTTGCTCCATCCCGGTCCTCCCACAGGGCAACAGCTCCTTCAGGCATCCACCTGCTCCTCCAGGGGCTGCAGGGGGGTGTCTCTGCACCCTGATGGATCTCCATGGGCTGAGGGAGGGGGGGAATAGCTTTCAGTCCTTCCCCCACCCTGCTCCAGTGTGGGGTCCCTCCTTTGCCTCTTCCTGCTCCAACCTTGGTCTCTGTGTTGTTATCTCATGGCTGGAATTTTCAACTGTGCAACACTTCTAATTCTTAAATATGTTATCACAGAGGCGTGACTGTGATTCTTAATTGGCTCAACTTTGGCCATCAGCAGGAAGTCCCTCCTGGACCTGGCTGTCACTGGCTCCACAGGACAGGAGAAGCTTCTAGCAGCTTCAAACAGAAACCATCCTGGAAACACCCCCCCTTCTACTAAAATTCAGCTACAGAAACTCATGACATAGGAACTGAGCTAGGATTTAAACATATTAAGACTGATGAAATGTTAGCCTCTGAAAGAGATACTCTTATGTAAATTTCAACTCATTAGTTGAATATTGTATTGTTAAAACTGTTTCTAAGTTTTTTAACTAAATACACAGTTAACTTCAGTATATCCAGATAACTCAACACTTATTTTAGGAATACCCTCAATTTAGATTTCTATAATCTCTAGGCCTTAAATTACTAATTAACTTTGGTCTATAATTTTACTTTATGCTGGATCTCTAACTTTAGTGGTGCAAATTGCTAAACCTGAAGTTTAAAGAACTGAATTAGATATGGCTTTATTGATTAGTTTAAAAATACCCATAAGAAAATATTTTACTTAAAAACACAAATTGATTTCTGAACAATGTAATTGCTTCATGAATCAAGCATTTTGAAATTCATACACAATAAACTTTTGACTGAGAAAAGAACTGCTTTACTGATTTGTAAAATTATGCCTTCTCTCAGCATTGCTATATTTTAGTTGTACTTTGTGACTAGTTGGATGTCCTTTCCAATGGCCACTTATACAAAATTGTAATATTTTTCTACAGAGTCAAACTTTTTCCCCCATTGTTCTTCAGTAAGATGCAGAACACACAATATAATGCTGATATATGATGTATCTCCAGTCATTAAACCAGTAGAAATAGTAATAAGAGCAATATAGAAGACAATTAAGATTACTGAAAATACTCAATTATTTGTCAGATTATAGCACTCATAAAATTATTTGCAGGATCAAATTAAGGATATGGACACAATCTACCTCTTATTTATATCAGGCTTCCTCAGATCTGCTTTTCTCCAACTCTGGCTTTCAACTGAGAGAGTAAAATATCAGGCCCCTCTAACATACCATAGATGGACAGGAAAGAAAAGCTAAAGGTAAACTTTCCCCTTTTGGTATTTTTATTGGTTTATATTTGCATGTTTAACTAAAAAGTGTCAATATTCTCTTATATCTTGGATCTGAAATTTAGAAAGTAGCATTATGCATGTATTCACAGTTATTAAAAAAAACTAAGTACAGGATTTAGTTAAAATGTTGATGAATATGCTAAGATTATTCTAAAGTGTATTTGTTGTCTACAGTATATGAGTCTATAATGACATAGTGACCCTGGGCTCCCCTTTACACCCTTGCAAAAAAATAGGCATTGCTAGCCTGCAATTCATCTGAACTATTTCATGTCTCCTTCTAAGTGAGATGTTCCTACCACAAGTCACAGTGTCAGGAAGGAAATTATATGGCTCAGAGAGATACACATCTGTACAGTTCCAAGTCTGTGGTATTATCCATACACTTCATACTGAGGTGAAAAATGTTTTGAGAATGGCTCTAAAAGAAGAAAGACAGTAGAGGTTGCAAGTAAAAGGAGCCAGTAGGCAAGGAAGTACATACATAAGAAAAAGATTCCAAACTCATGGAAAGTTAGAAGGAAGGTGAAAAGTTACTGCATCAAAGTGAGGATTAGGTATCATATTAGCAAGAAGTGACATGAGCTAGGCAGCTGGATCTAAGGAGTTCAGAGCCATCAAGATGAAACCAAAAAGCTTCAATTTGATGGGAAAGATAAAGATGGTCTAGCAAAAAAACTAGAAGAGCAAAAGCTCACTAGGACACAAGCAAACAAGGATTGTAGATTGCTGCATCTGAGTGCCAGAAATGTGGAAAGTACATTGAGGAGACACCCGCAATCATAGGAGAGAACAATGTAAAACAGGGAGTATCGTGGTACATCATACATGTGCATCCTTTCCGAAAATATTGGGGCTTGAGATTCAAATAGTCCCTTAAGCACAATCAGTTTTAGGAGAAGAAAAGGAGAGATCTTCACTAGAAGCATGAGCAAAAGTTGTTCAAATATTTTTTGCTTCCTTTCTCATTTGACTTAACTGTTCACTTTTCTCTTTAAAAATTTTCAGATCATTTGGCTTGCATGACAGTCTCCTGCCTGTAAGTATCTAAACCGTTTAACCAAGCCCTGAACACTGAAATATTCTTGTCTAAGCAAGCACAGTAGGGGATATTTCGTGGCAGTAACTTGTACTTTCAGCATGAGAAATGGGGAAAGGACTAATGAAAAGAAACTTGGAACTATACAGAAAAAGAATGACCCTTGTCTGACACACAAAAAGAAATTCCTTGCCTATAAGGAGGACAAAAAAAAAAAAAAAAAAAAAAGGCGCACTTGTTATACACTCTTCCTGTTTCCCAAAATTTTTGAAAACAACTGCATAATTTTCAGAGTGCTTAGCACATAAATCACCAAACTTTTGCAAAAAACTTAAGGGGCACAAACGATTGCAGAGGCCAGCACAGTTCTTCTGTGGGTCTTTTACTTCCGCTGTTCCACATGTATAAATAACGAGTATAAGCTTCAGCTTTACGCAGTTCTGGTGTGGCTTCCTAAAATTGTAATATTGTCTCAACATTGAAAACTGAACCATTTTAGATTTTCCACTCCTGTGATGAGGACATCTGCTTATAGTCAAAAAAATCTTTAGGTATGTAATTTTCTAAGGAACAACACTTTTCTTTCAATTGTGTTAGTATTTAGATGGTGGAATATTTTGTCACCTCAGTGGCTAAAGTTAAAAAGTCAATTACATGCATGAAAAATGATTTGCAAATATACAAGCAAGTGAAATATTTATAAGATGCCAAATGCTAGTAGTGTAAAGAATGAAAAGAAACAAATTTCTTAGTTTAATGGCACATTTTATTTTATAAAATTTTATTAATGTTTATAATTTCCTAACAAGAACCTATCATCTAAACAATTAAATTGATAAACTTGTTAAGGTGCATATTTGTCTCATTCTGACAGAATGAAATTCTATTAAAATGAGAGCAATAAAATTTAAATGATTAAGCATTAGAATAGTAAAGGCATAAAACCCTTCAATAAATATGTAATGGACAAAATGGCAATACAGAATAGGTATCATTACTCACAATTAAATAAATTACAAATTTAGCAGTCTGGTCAGAAGGCCAAAGGAAGTTTAGTTTGGGTGTGGAAGTTCAGAGAAGCCAAAAGCAGAAAACAACACAAATTGGATCTGAGGCCTGCCCTTTAAAGCTAGAAAGCTATTCCATCAACATCAAATTACAATTAATTATTTTCTATTTCCTTTTTTTTTCTTTCCATAAAAGCAATATCAGAATTCCAAGCTACGGCAAAGATGTATCTTGGACAATATACTGACTAACTTATTGGACTCATAATACACATGCTTGTCTCATAGTTTGTTTCAATGCCATACAAGTATGGAAAGGCCACAAATGTTGTAAGAAAGTCAAATCAAGTGTGGACAAAACTCAACTCCCTCCTTATCTTTAAAGAAGTCTTACGTTTACACTTTTTCTCTAAGTCTTTTCTGGGTGCACTTTCACATTTCAGTGGAATAAGGAATGATTTCATACAGTACTAGGTAAAAGTTCATCTTTGGGAAAGTATGTGAAGGAAACTTTAGAACATTTTGAAGTGTGGGAATTAGTGCTCCTAACTCTGAACTAAGGCGCTAAAGCCAAAGAAGGTAAAAAGCACATAATATTGATTTTTCTTCAGAGAAAAAAAAAAAAGAGTAGCTGTGTTGTTACTGATCCATATCAGCTGAGCTCTCCCTTTCTGGGGCTATGTCTGTGCCTGCAAAATCTAGACTGTGAGCTTTATCAGGTCAAGCTATCAGGAATGGTGAGTTCACACAATATTCAGGCACCTGTTTTTTGTACCCTTGCCAACAGTCTATTCTCCTACAGAGGACTTTCCTTCATATTAATTAATCTCAAAAAACACCAGAGAAGACCATGTTACTGGCTCTCTTAGTCCACGTACACACACACACACACACACACACACACACATATTTTTAATTAGCTGTGCCTATGAACTACAATAAAAAGACTATCCAGCTAAGCTCAGAGGAACTGTCGGTGCATTGCTACATCACTGAGAGAGAGGTTTGGCGAATGGATTACAGATATATACGTGTCCTGCCTTTGTGGCTCAACTTAGCCCCTCACACTGGTGCTTTGCCCCAGATGTACTATCCCATTTAGAATTAACTAGAGTTTCAAACGCTCTCGGGAGCACAAGCTGGTTATTCAGATTTACCTTAAAAATTAGTGGTAGACACTGAGAGGAGTCAGATCACACATGTGACTGCTGTGGAAGGTCAGTGAGGCCAAAGCCTGGAGGAGGGACTTCCTTCAGGAACAGCAACTAAAAAATTGTAGCATTTATAAATATTAAATCTGAGTTTAATATGTCTGTCCCCTATCAATTAAACCCAAATATTCAGTGAAGCATAATGTTTGCCATATAGATCACTTTAGGAATGTTTTGGTAACCTAAATTCAAAACCAAGGGTTCAATTCCTGACCAATGAAACATGATTAAATAGTTCCAAAGAAACTAAGGTTATCCTGAAGGCTTAGAGCTTCAGAAATTGCATCACTAAAAGTCTTTTAAACATAAGAAAATCATTTAGATAAAGCCCTTTGAGATTTTTTCCTACTTCAGAAAGAATCTCTTTAAAAGCTCTACACTTAATTTTATTAATTTGGAGACGAAAGAAAACAGGCAGATGCATAACACTGACATCTTTATAAAATATTTAACAAAGGTATCTGACGAGGTTTTCTTTATTTTTCTTTTCATGCCATAAGCTTCCATCTACTACTTGACATTAAAAAACAAACAGGATATGAGCCAAATGGGAAGAGCATATCAGATCTCCAGAAATCACATCAGTAGAGACCAAAATCCTTTTCTGATTTTCAGACTTATAAGATAAGAAATGAGCATTGTTAACTCCTCACCAGATAAATAGTACTGTTTTTAAGCATTCTTGTGTCCTTTTTTTTTCATTACACTTAACTCTTACCTGTGAAATCAAACAGAACTCAGCTGAAAATTCATTAATGTTAAGAATGGACCCGATTCCACCTACAGAAAGAAATTTAGAACAAGTAGAGATAATTTTAGGTAGTCTTGATGTTGAAAGGATGAATACGCCAAGTTGAGTTTTCTAATGCACAAATGTTTTAAAAACTGGCTATATACATATGTGGAATGAATAGAGGCCTGGTAGTCTGTGTAATTAAGGGAAAAAGGAAGATGGAAAAGGGAGTGAAACAGATTAATCTATCAGTTTTACCCAGCAAAACGTTCACTTGAACAGAAAGAATGGATCTTTTCAAGACAGAAACTTAAGAAATCAGTAATTTGAATTTATTAAAATATTCATATGAGAGGATTTCCTTTATTCAAGAATTACCCTAATACATCAAGGCTATATTAAAAAGAAATATAAAATATATACTTACAAGCATACAACTGTGCACATGTATTTATGTGCAAATATAAATTTTATTAACTCATACAGAGGTTGATGGAAGACCAATTGTCCATTTTCTTCAGAAGTTCTTATTGCTTCTCATTAAATGTTTTTGGCTCAGAGCCACACAAGAAAAGGGAATCTATGCAAAAAAACCCCAAACAAACAAAAACAAACAAACAAACCAAAGGCAAAACCCAATTGCTCAGATATACATTCAAGTGACCGTGTCTATTTATTTACCTGCATTAGCCTTAAAGATTTTCAAGCAAAATTTCACATGCTATAGAGTAAGATTTTTAAATCTCTTGAGTTGATGTATCATTGATGTGGTACTTAAATCTAGAATACCCCACTCTCAAAAGTCATGCTCTGATTAAATGAACTTCCCCATGATCTGAAAAGTCAAAGGCAATCCTGTAGTAATGGTTCTTGATTAAAAAACCTATAATGCCTCCTAATCAATGGACCAGTGCCTAGACAAAGGCAAAAGTGGAGTATTCATTTTAACAGAATGGAACATTTTTTTCCCTGTCAGCAATGAATGGTTGCAGTGCTAGAGCCACTTTCCTAGGAGTCATTCTTCTACCACATATAGATTAAACTGTGTGCCTTAATAGACGACATTTCAATGAAGCAGTAAGTGCAGGCATCATAGAGCAGAAGCTGCTCTTTTCTCCTCTTCACATACTATCTAACATTATCATCTGTTACATTATCATAAACATCTACCTTTGGAGTCTGTACCATGTGTTATTTAATTATTTTGTCATTTGCTAGAATTATACTGTGCACAGAGGGGTTTCATCCTAACTACCTTATATTAATTTGAAGTCACTGGTCCTAAGTATCATTGCAGGGAGGATTTCAGATAATAGACTGTATTGAAGTAAGCAGTTTGAAAAGGCTATCAAATTTTCCAAAGGAAATATGGGTTCATTGTGAATGTGCTTGCTTTCTGTACATTCTTTTGAGAAACTTCTCCAAAGATTTACTAGTGTCAGTGCCAGAATATTTCTCAATAAGCATGTTGTACTAAGATTAAATATGTCTGTTCTTTTAGCACTGTATACCATGCAAAACTGTTACACAACTCTTGGATCAAATGCTAACATTTCATCCCTCGCTGCTTCACATAAAATGTTCACCATGTTTATTCTTTATTTGATTTGTGCAAGAAAACAGGAAAGACCTGCATGCCTTTTGCACAACTTGCAAGAAGAAATGACAGTAAAATGCATATTATCTGCTTCAACCATCAAGGCACAATGTTTTATCCCACTCCCCTTGCAGAATTAATGCAGCCCTGCATGAACTTGGTCTCTGTCAAACCTATCACTAATCTGAGATGAAAAAGATCTTATTCCCAATCAGTTTGTACTGTTGATAACTACAAGAAGTCCACGCAGCAGAAGATCATATGACTGGGTCTGTGTCTGTTTGAGTCTCATTAAAACTAAGAAGTCATTTTTATGTATAGTGAACAATTAACTTTATGCAAAACTCCTACTGTATGTACTTGCCTTGAGGCATTGTTTGTTAAGAAAGACAAAATAAAAATTGGGGTCTTGATCTGTCAAAGTGCTGAGAAACTCAACCACTGTTGAATTCAATGCATGTTCAGTACCTTCCACTCTTGTTTAATTCAATGTCAATTTAAGGTACTCACCCTATCCAAAATGTTCTCAGAGACCTGGGGTTTGGGTTACTGTTGTTCTCCTACTCTGCACTGTCACTTCTTATACACCTCTCATATACAAAGCTCTCATTTAAAAAAGGGAAGTTTGCCAATGCCAGCCATGTTGGATCAGGCACTTTCAGAGTTTTTGCTTCCCATTGTTGTCATGAATTTTGAAATACTAAGAGCATTAGACTATTTTAATTTATTCACAAGTCTTTATGCCAAGCCATAGGAACTTGCTGCCTTACAGTGATTTTTATCACATTTTGTAGTGCCTCATAAGACTACTGAAACATATGAATATTTTTCTTAAACATTGTTAATAAAATATTAAATTGTATATTAAAATTTTCAAAATGACATTCTCATGTCTTGAATTTATTTATAGAGGAAATAAAATTTTCCAAATATGCAGTGATTTAACCCTGCTTTATATTAATATAGAATATGTTGAATGGAAAGCAAACACATTTATGTTTTTACAGTTCATATTTCCATTATCTATATATTGTTACATAATTTAGAACCATGAATCACGGTAATTTTCCAGGCAATAAAACCTCTTATTTTTATCATGTCTGCTTGCAATGTTACCTTGATTTTTCATGCTGAAATACCATCTGATGATTTTTCTTATGTTTTTGGGTTTTATCTTTTATTCTATTTCTCTTCTCTGTTTATATGCAAATGTGCACTCTAAAAGCACAACTCTAAAACATGACAGTTTCAGCTTTGGTGAAGTTAACAAAATGACATTAAATCTGACAAAATATTACAAAGATATTACAAAGAGTTTCTTAATTTTCTCTTTCCTAAAATTTTGAATAGATATTTATCAAAATATGTTTAACCCTTCTGATAGGTAAATGCATCACTAAATACTGGAAAAAAGTATAAATCAAGGCAGAATAGTTCTTAACGGAATGCACACACATGATATGCAAGTGTTTGAATTCAAATTCTATTCTGCAGCTTTACAATGAGTGTCTCTTCCTTTAATGATTTTTAATATGAAAAAGTTTGGGTTGGCATTATAGTGAATTTACATCAATCTTTTTGTATGTCTTTTGCCCTTATTTGTCAGACAAACATAAATGGAGAATACTCATCTTCTGTCTGTTTTTCTTCTGTGCACTGGTTACACTATAGATTGTTTTAAACATCATTCTAAAGGACTAATTCAAATGTTCATTTTTAATAACTTATATTGCTGGTAGCTGGATGGAAATACAATCACTAGCAAAATAAAAAGCAAAGATGGCATTTTGATCTGAATGACAAGAGCAGAACCTAGCCAGTTGATTTCCTTTTGGGTTACATTTGTATGTGTTATCAAAGACCTTCCAAAATAACTAGTTCATCTAATATGCTTCTTTGTTTTCGTTTTATATTGTGCCTCTGTTATTTCTCTTTCTTAGCAGAGGATATGTTTTGATATTGCCATCTCTCAGAATATTTTTTCTTTCTTTCCCTTTTTAAATGTGAGAGAGCATGTTGTATGTCCATTTCTAGTGGTTTATTTTTCCTTAGAGAATTCCCAAGACTATTCACTGACAGATCCTGGTATCCAAGGGGGAGTCTACTCGCAGGATTAAAGGCGAGCACCTCAATTAGACTATCACTGATTTCTTCAGATGTTTTTTCTAATCTTTTAATATGAGATTAAAGTCAGCTAGAACCTAGCTTGTTTTTAACTTGGCTGAGATCTGCTTTGTTACAATGCAAGTCAGAGAGATTTTTGTTTCTCTATTTAAAAAAAAAAAAAAAATGGAAAAGGAAAGGGGGAAAAAAAAGACTTATCTCTTTTTCCTAATTTGGAGTCATTCTAGTCCGGATGATGATAATGAACTTTTGTCAGCTCTTATGTGATACTGCTTACAAAATAGCTTGATAAGCAATATGAAGCATACACATGCTTCCCAATGATCTCCAGGAAAACTCCCTCAGAGACTGATTAGTTCATGCTTGTCACAAGTAGGGGAGATAATTATGGGGGCTTAACAGCCTATACGGTGGATCTTTTGAGAGGAGAAGGGTAGATCTAAGACTGTCTCGTGGATCAACCATAATTTTTAATATTACAGATAACATGTGTGTTTTTTTAGTATATCCCTGGAGCCCAAGTAGTGACTCTTCCCATAGAGTGACATCATATTGCTTTTTAAGAAGATAAAAATTGTTCAAATTAGATTATCCCTAATTAGTATAATTTTATGAACCATTCTGAAAAGTTTATTACACCCATGCTGGCAGTCTCTGATTCCATATTGAGATCTTCTTATAGCTAATCCTTAACTATGGAAATTAATTCATGGTACATGAAAGTAATGTTGTATTTCTTCATTTAATAAACTCCACATTGTAATCTCATTCCAAATTTAATCGCTACTTTTATGGAACTCTGTATATCAGACAACAAAGTATTTCAACATTTTTATTTTAAGTAAAGACTGTCATTCTAACAGTAATTGACATTCATTAGACTAATGTGTTTGTTAAGCAGAGCTGGCAAGATTGGGGGAGAGGAGCTTTAAAAAATGTTCTTTAGTCTTATTGATGAAAATGGACATCCTATGAACACTCAGTCCTGTGTATAGATCTTAAGTTAGTAAGCAGAACAGTGTGTAACATAACCACATTCCTGCTGTCTCATCTGCCTGTCATTGATTACAATGATGTTTATGGATGCTCTATCATCCAAAAATAAAGATAAAATTTTCCCTAACAGGTGTAAGTATTCTGCAGAAGTAGATTTTCCTGTTAGAAGAGCACAGAGGTTTCAGAGCTTTAAACTACAACCTCACAAAATCTTTTTTTTGGCATTTGTCTCTAACTGCACAACCCAGTTGTGGTGGTTTTCACCCAGTGTCCACCCAAACCTCCAGGTCCCTCCCTTTCCTTTCTCAGAGGGAAAGGAAAAGGCGAGCAAAAAAAACCTAGCTGAGAGATAATGGCAAAACAAACTCAGAATAACTAAATACATAAATTTATTACTAACAAGATAAGAACTAAAACTAAAAGTAATAAATCTAAAAAGTAAGAAATAAATCAGTCTTAAGAACACCCCTCTCCTCCCACTCCTCCTTCTTTCCAGCAGTTCAAGGGAGCAGGGAATGGAGTTTTGCAGGTGGTTGTTGCTGCTGCCATTGCTCTTGTCCTGTGGGTCACTCCATGGGGTGCAGTCGGGTCTCTGCACCCCGATGGTCTCTGTGGGCTGCAGGGGGACAACCTGCTCCACCACGGTCCTCACCACGGTCTGCAGGGGGGCCACAGCTCTGAGTCCTTCCCCTGCTCCCGTGGGGTCCCTCCCACAGGAGACAGTCCTCAATAGACCTCTCCAAAGTGAGTCCACCCCCCGGGCAACACTTCTACCAGGGGGAAAAAACCTGCTCCAGGTGGATCTCCTTCTCCAAGAGTCATGGCCGCAAGTCTCTTCCAGGATCATGCTCCATCCTGAGCCTCCCACAGGGCAACAGCTCCCTCAGGCATCCACCTGCTCCTCCAGGGGCTGCAGGGGGGGGTCTATGCACCCCAAAAGATTTCCATGAGCTTCAGGGAGTGGGGGGGAATAGCTTTCAGTCCTTCTCCCACCCTGCTCCAGCATGGGGTCCTTCCTTTGCCTCTTCCTGCTCTGACCTTGGTCTCTGTGTTGTTATCTCATGGCTGGAATTTCAACTGTGCAACACTTCTAATTCTTAAATATGTTATCACAGAGATGTGACTGTGATTCTTAATTGGCTCAACTTTGGCCACCAGCAGGAAGTCCCTCCTGGACCTGGCTGTCACTGGCTCCACAGGACAGGAGAAGCTTCTAGCAGCTTCAAACAGAAACCATCCTGGAAGCCCCCACTTCTACTAAAATTCAGCTACAGAAACTCATGACACCAGTAATTTTACAAGCGTTTCAGTACAGCTTTCATCAAGGTGATTGCACACGTTGTTTTACCACCCAGTATTTCCTTTAAGTCTCCTGTCTGTTTATTCCTCACCTTTGCCCATCATATTTCTTGTGTATGGGTTAATGGGGTGGTCAGCCAACTAACTTGAGCTGCATTCCTGCAGTTGCTGCACTATTACTATGTGGTCAGAGTGGCTTGCAGCTTCACAGTGTGCCAAATCAGAAGAATTCATAGGATATGCATCTTTCACTGGAAGCACTGTCCTTGGGGTGCAGGCTAGCCCTCACTGAATAGCAGGTATGAGCTTTGCTCTGCAACTCTCCAACTGAAGGAAGTGCTCAACTGTGGGCAGCCCTGCCATAAAAGGTGAATAGCAAATTAGATTAAGAAAAGTAATTTTCTTTCTCCAGTTTACTTTCTGAAGGGTATTCAGGGCCTGTGGTTATTCACAACAAAGATAAATCTCACAAGATATGCAGTCCTCCACAGGCAGCCCCTCAGCAACATTCTGGGGAGATCCCAACTGACACTAAGTTGGAGAAACTGTTTTAAATTTAGTGAAGGTTTCACTGACTTGGACTGTCCAGAGGTTTGACCTTCTATCATTTCTGCTTCTTGTTAAGAAAACACCACCTCTAAATTTTCAAATTTTGTTTGACCTCTTCTTTGCCAACAGGGCAAAAATGGTACTCTGTCTTCCTTCCTCAGTGGATGACCTAAAGCCTGAAGCCTTATTTATTTGCATGGTGCTCTCGTTGTGCCTGTCTGAAGTTTCTTTACTGCAGAACAGCAATAGGAGTTTGAAGAGTGTTTTAAAAGAGCAGAGAGAATCTTGTGATTATTTCTGGGTCTAATCTTGTAACAGAGTAAGGCCAGGATAATGCACTCTGTAGTGACCCATGGATCAGTCAGATTTACTGAGACACATTTCATTGATTTCTGACTATGAGTTGCAATTGATCTGGCTACTCTTAGCTGTCCTCACAAAGCTAACCAGTGCCACTAATCCTCTTAAGCAGCAGTCAAGAGATGCAGATAAAAGCTGGTAATTCACCTTGGCTCAAATATCAGAGCTCTTAAAAGGAAAATAGAGCATTTAAGCCTTGGATATAAAAATGTATAATCTGTGTGCTGACTGCATGTTGCGTCACTGTGGAGTGCATTTCAGGGCTAATTAAGACTATAAAAGAGCGAGAGCTCAAAAAGAAACTGCTAGTAACAAAAGAAATAATTCTTCTATCTTTACCTGTGAAAATAGTTGCAAAATCAAACATAAATGATTTTTTAAATAGAATCTTTGTACTTAGATGAACCTGAGAGCACCCAAGGCAGCTGTTTTTGCAGATCAAACATTTTTATTGCTAGACAAAGGCAGGCAGTTTGCAGAGAACCACAGAGTATCTAAGTGCAACATTTTGGCTCTGGTCACAGCATATGAAGCAGGATGCTATATTCAGAGCAAACACTAAAATCAGACAATCAGTATCAGAATGAAAGCACTGCACAATAAAATGAGGACAACCTAGACAAATGTGGAAAAAGTCAGATTCAGTCTACAAGTACTCTCTAATAATATTCACAACTTTTTCATTGTTGTTCTTTTGAGGATATTTAAGCAATATTAAGCTTTACTGAGAAATTGAAAGTAAGTGAAAGCCAGATGACATCCTCCCATGAGCGCGTCCACATTAGGGTTTTATTGGAAGTGTTCACCCGAGTATCAACAATTCTTTTTCACCTCCTGAAAAAAATTATTGACATCTCATAAAAACGTAAAAACCATACTGTGAAAATTTGATGCTCAAAACACACACCATGAAAGGCAAATAGTGATGAGTTATGAGCACAGTTATAGCAGGGTTATTTGTCCAATCCACATGATGAAATATGTTTGCAAAGTCAAACATCATCAAATAGCAACCAAGCTGTGTGGGATTATTGATTATTAAATGGTACTCGACTAATCAAATAAATTATTTGCTGGATATAGTTCATCTCATTCTAGTCAAGAAGTCATACTGTGATTATTTATATTTATATATATATACTGTGATATATTTATATATATATTACTAAAAGCACTAATCAAAAGTGCATTCTCTTTATGTTGCAGTCCTAAGAGGGAATTCATATCTTTTTTACTTCCTTGTCTCACTTCTGTTCCCCCTGCAATAGGAGAGGGCAGCCCTGTCATCTTCCCACAATGGAGAGCTCTTTGTTCATGCTTGACTCCAAAGCCTTGTGTGTTTCAGGGAGAAAAACTGTGTTTTGTGCATCACAGTCTGCACTCCTGTATCATATGCCAGGATTGACCAGTGGGCCCTTACTTTTCCAAATGAACTTTGGGAACTGAGAAATTAGTAGTGGATTTTACCAGCCTAGGCTCCCTGAGGATTACTATGGACAAACAGGCAGCTCCAAATGGCAGTCTACATCTTGAGTTGGACCCAATCTGCAGATGGCTGTTCCCAACTCCAACTCCTCACTCATCTTCCTCAGTTCAGGTGATACGATTTTTTCTTAGAGATCCTCTGTCTTAATGAGTAAAGTATCTCTTCATCCCACGGAGGGACAAAAAAAGCACCATTTTATGCCAGTGCAGGGTGAGTTATGACAATAAAAACTTGTTTTCAACTTATCAAGCTGAGCAAAAAGACACAGAAAGAAACTGTGGAAGTCCTTTCCTTACAACTTCTGAAAAGTGAGATCTTATTATTTAGAACTGCCCACATAATCTTTAGTTTGTTACAATTCTATATAGAAATTTTCAACATCCCCAAGCATTCATGGATCCAAATAAACCTCTGAGGAACTGTTAGCACTAACTGCCTACAAGAACTGTAATCACTCTCAAGCTGAATGTGAATTTTTTTAATAAATTATTTATTATTTCTGAACTTTTAGACCATTTTATTACTTCCAGGCTTCTAACTTCCTTATGATCAGTACCTGCAAGACGACATGAAGAAGAAAGAAATTAATTGAAACACTGATTGAGAAATAGTCAAGTCTTTTCTATGTGCTGGATTCTGGTTTTGGAATTTCACTATGAATGTGATAACTTCTCAGAGCTCCCTAAATTAATGTTTATGCAAGGTATTGAGTGCTGATTACTGTTCCTCAAAAGATAATTCTGTAAGGCATTATTGGCTCATAAATCAGAATTTTCAATTTCAAATGCTTTTCTTTCAGAGTTTGTTTTGTAGACAGCACAACTGGTATGGATAAACAGTGACATATAAAGGAGACACCAACATTCTGTTATTGTAACCCATTTCAAATATTCTTTTTTTTTTTTTTAACTTTTAGCTCTGTGGTTTGAACTTATAATAAGGAATTTTTATATCTGCATTGTAGTATTTAAGCAACATGCCAGCCTAAAAACAATTGGAGTTAGATTTGGGCATATAGGGAAAAATATTTGGTGGAGTTATTTTTTCCCTCCCAAAAAAACATGAAGATTGTAGCAAATTTGAACAAAATATTGCAAAATTGAAGAAAAAAATGTGGCTGCAATGAGAATTTATGTGGAAATCATAGAAGAAGAAAAACAGTTTAGATATTGCTATGAAAACTCTTCAGCTACGTCAGTGCTGTTAAGGGGAAAAAAAATAAATAAAAAGTGTAGTTGCACACCAAGGCCAAATGACAGGAAATATATAGCACCTTTTCTGTGTAGGAACAGTTCCCTTTCAAGTAGGTTTGTCTTTGAAATAGTCCTAAAGGCAAGAAGCTAGCAAGGAATACTTGTGAACCATCAGATTTGGTCTTCAGATTAACTTCTTGGACATACCCTAGTACTACATTTCGAGTAACCTAAGTTACCTAAGTTTTAGTATTTTCTTTCCCTTAGGACATGTCTTGAAGACACTCATACCTCTATCCAGAAGATCTACTGGCTTTTCTAACCATGGAAATGGTCACTGTGTGCCTGAGGTTTGATCCAGAAACTGGAAGACTTCTGGCATGCATGTGTATTCAGCACATTTCTGGATTCAACTGTGTAGACATAGTGCAATCCGTTTGATTTTCTTTGCTGAGATAGTTATATGTAATTGTGGGTTTTTTTTTTTAAAAAAAAAAGAATTTAACACCTTAGTAGGATATAATTTACATATTGCTTCAGTTTAAAACACTCCTGTTTAGTCACCAATAAAATATCTTGCAAAGTTCAAACACATTAAGATAGCAGTGGGGTGCAACTGAAATCTACCTTTTGACAGACAGCTCCTGCAGTTTAAAAGATCAAACTAAGTGTGACTCTAAGATGTGCCCACCACAGATTTTGGAAGCACCATGATCTTTTAACACATAGTGCTATATTGACTCCTGCAAGTTAAACAGAAGTAAAGCTACAAAGAGTTTATTAACATCAGGCCGAAGAAACATTTCTTGCAGTAAGATTTTATTCCCCATGGGTGGGAAAGCATAGCAAGAGCTTAGAAAGGATAATTAAGAGCTTTACCTAGAGTAAACCACTATGTTAATTCTCAGATGCCTCCATGAAGAGCACTGGAATTGAACAGCAAACGGGTTCAATAGGCAGCTAAATAGGACTGGCTGTAAAGCAAGAATTTGCAGTGCTTCACCTTTTGCTTCTCATGAAATGAAAAATAAACTTTTAGAGTGTTCTGGAAGAGAAAAAAAAACTGAGTAAGAAGTATGCTGTCTACAAAGACAGCATTGCTATTTTGAGAATCACAGAAAAGGTACAGAAACAGCTTCAAAACTTCATTTCACCTTTTCTAGAATAGGTATTTCCAAATTATAAGAAAATCTTTCAACCACTGGCATAAAGCATCAGCATTGCTCCTTAGGTAAAGCAGAATGAATAAGTCCAACAGTAAACCTTGAGATATTTCCTCTGTTGGCAAAGTATATTATGGAAGTATCTCAAACAAAACAGTTGTACTCTTAAATTAAAATCAAATTTGCATCACTGAAGATGCTCATCTGGTCTATTTGGAGCTCATGGGTCACTGCTGGCTTTTTAGGACCTGATGAGGTCACTGGAAAAACCCTGTGAGTGGTTTGTTTCATCTTTCAACTTCCTTTGAACAAACAAAGTATTTCAGATGAAATTCACTTCAGTTATTATCTGTGTGTAACATTTAGATATAGAACACTCAGCTAATCTGATTTTGGGCACCTATTATTTGTCACAGACCACAAAAGAAATGGTTTTTTAAATTTATTTTTAACATGGCTTTTGAACTTCAGTAGCAGCTGCTACTAATAAGCATCCCTACTTAGAACTATCTAAGTTCTATCTTAGAACTGCCTCAGCAGTTAAATGATGCTAGAGTTATTTCTAGGAACATGTATAGGTGGGATCCCACTGTATAGTTGGTTTGTAATTACCTTTTGTCAGTGTTTTAATTTTAGATACTACTGGTGAAAAAAAAAAATCAGCATAATTTTTAAATTGAAGATTCTACTGCAATGTTCATGGATTAGAAGAAATTAAGTAGAAACTTATCTAAAACAAACAAAAAAACAAAACAAAAACAAACAAACAAACAAACAAACAAACACACCACACTTTGAAAATCTGCAAGAATCTCTTCCATAGCATTCTGTTGAATTCCACAGCAGCGCTATTAAATTCCATTTACCAAACAATTACCATCAGAACAAAGAGATAAACAAAACATTTCAAAAAGCTCCTATTTTTTAAGTGTTATAGCATTGCTTCATAATGGATGAAACAACCAATCTTTATTGTCACAAAAATAGATAAACTTTTATTATTTCTGTCGATCTTGAAATTAACCCTTTTAGCCCATGTTCTGGTACTTAGAGATCAGCTATATGCAATAGCTAGTTACACAACTAGCACATGTGGATCTATAGGCATAATATCTCCACATTTTATTTGGAAAAGCATCTTTTGTTTTGTCCCCCTTTTGACCAACCAAAATTCTCTATGATGTCACTGTTCCAGAAGGGAAGAAAAACCGATGATGGGGTCAGTTCTCGTCTGTGTATTCCTCTAAGCATATAAAAAGTCTAGTTTTGCAGAACACAAAAGAAACCAAGCAAAGATTGTTTCTTTTCTTGTCTCTCTAATTCTCTTTCAGTCAACACTTTATAGCCTCCCACTTCACAATTGTCTCCCAGATTCATAGCCAAGAGTAAATTAGGCTTTCTTCAAGTTGCATTTTTGCCTTTGGACTTCGACATGAACTTCACTGCCTCTTTTAGCAAGACACTTAAAATCAAGCAGTTTACTTAAACAAGTTTCATCTTGCAGTGTTGTTATTATAATTATCATCATTGTCATAATTTATAAAGAGAGTATGTATTATGAGACTGCCTGTAAGTTATCACAGACTGCCTCATATAAATATAACTTGTGCAAAAGAGCTCATATTCAAAGTGTAAAATGAGAGACAACAGGTGGAAGAAGCCATCAGCTGAAAGGGAGCACAAGGGAACAATGAAGTAATTACGAACACTTGATAAAGCAGCAGTCAGAGAACACCAGCTGCTTAACTATTGTGGGAGCTCTAATTACAATTCTTCTTGGGAGAGTGAATTACTCTTGAAGCGCTCTGCCCAGAACCTTCCCTGAGGAAGGAGTATGTGATTCTGTGAAGAAGGAAAATGCAACAGGGAGAAGTGCAAGGTCTCTGTCCTCCTTTCTCATCAAGGCAAAACAAACCAAGTTCACATGCGTGCAATGTGCTCCACTTTACATATTCAAGGCAATACAATGTACATAGTGTCCTTGTTGTTGTTGACATATGGATCCCTAACATGATAAAATGAGTTATTTCAGTACAGGTATCGAGTTATTAAGACAAATCATGTCAAAAATCTTAGTGTTAATGGCTCAATGCTACATATTAACATGATCCATCTTAAAGGCTTTTCCTCCACAGCTGATATGATGTATTATGTCAAAGCATAATATTGAACCTTTCATTTGAAGTGCTACATCATATCAAACCTTCTTTTGCAGTTATTCAAATGTATAATGTCAGCACATAGAATGGAGTTCATAAGTGGATCTTTGACAAGATGAATCATGACAATACATGGTAATGATTGTTACAACACCAAGCAGTGCTTCATAAGTATGAAAAAGTTCCTGTGTGTAAGCACATTAAATAAAATTCAAAAGCTTTGGATTTTCCTTTGTATTAAATACAGAATGTATTAAATGTATTAAATACAGAATTCCATAACCTGGAATGATTCTTCCTACATACTGATAGAACATCTTTCCCCTCTTTATGAATGTATAGTCTTTCTGATTATAAGTGAATCATTTCCAGCAAGGTTAAAAAGAATATGAACAGCTTATTCCTATGTGCACTGCACAGGAAAGATAATGAGACCTTCCAGTTGTTAAACTATTTTTTCCCTGTCAAAGCTCACTGGGGTTATTTGAAGTTAAAACTGCAGCGGGCCAGGTTTGACACTACTTCTATCAAGGGAGTCTTGCAAACAACACAAAGAGAATTTGCATGGAAAATTTGGTCCAAATCACTTTTGCCCTTAGTGCAATTGAGAAGACTTCTTTAGACTACTGTCTTAGTCCCATATCCACCATGAAAGCATGCAATGCTCTTTTGTCTTGTGCTTTCGCAGTATATATTTACACTGATGCATGTAGTTGTATGTATAGAGAAGTATTCTAATAGCAGAGGTCAAATTCATTCTGTGGTACCAGAACGAAGACCTTTACGCTTCCAGAATTTCAGGACTTGCAACAACTAATATTGAATTGTTCATCTGAAACACAACAGTTTTACCTGGAAAAAATTAACAAGCAGCACTAGGACACAGAGTCTCATCAGAAAGAGAAGCAGCAGTTTGTTGCATGCTTCCATGTAGGGTTCAAAAGGATCATGAGTTACAGTCATCCTAGAACAAAGTGAGAAGAATCTACTTCATCTACTGCCTGGACCTTCTCTTTCATTAACAGCCTGAACAAAAATGTGAGAGGGAAACAAAGAAGAGAAATGTCACTGCATGTGCACATTGAGGCAACTGAATCAAGTCCACGAATTGTATTTTTGCAGAGTGTGCTACCTAGCCTCATCATTTTGATTCATATGTCCGGTGTCTAAAAATGTGTTAATATTGGTTCATTCTACCTTCCTCTTAATCAGTAAGCCGTATATCTTGCTAATTGGACTGCAGACTTAAAGGCACTGACCTCTGACGTGAAACTAATCCATATAACTCTAGGGAATTCAGTCTTCTAACTTGATTGTTTCACCTTTATATCTGATATTGTTTCCTATGGTATATGAAATGGCACTAAGCACCTATTTGTGTGGCATGGGTGACTGAACCAAGGCCTAGGTGTCCAAATTTTTACCATAAGAAACTCTAAATGCTCTTTTTACTTCCCATTGGCATTGGATTCAACTACTTACACAGTCATCACCTATAATCTCCATGTCAGGTCTTCGAAAATAGAAACAGGTATGCTTACCAGCTGTCTTCCTATAAACTGACTGAACTCTTTATGTAAACATTGCCCACACACAAGGAGAAGGTGTTATAGATGAAAAGGATATGAAGTATCACACATGGTAATAATGCATGGCGGTAAATTTAAGTTTACAGAGCTGAAAACCCAAAATAGTCAGCATTTCCTTTATGAAAGAAAATTTACGGCATTTATGAAGACAATTAGTCATGATCAAAACCAAAAAGGTATCAGTAGAAATACATGAATATGTATCTGAGTGATTATTTCTCTAAAATTGAAATAATATCAGTCAATAAGATAATATACTCCATTAATCCATATCTCTAATTTGAGGACTAGTTGGTTAGAAATTCAAAATTTTCACTGACTAAATATGATATTATGCTGATTTTTTTACAGCAAAATAACTAGAACTTCTAAATTTTTATCCAATATACCTAGATGTATGTGAATCTTCTTTTTTTTTTCTTTTTTTTTCTTTTTTTTTTTTTGAGGACATTTTTCTTTGGTTTTTAAAAACAGTCAAGTATGTATTTACAAAACACTTCTTCACAAACATATGAAATGTTCATCTACCTTTATGTATTTTGTATGATTGCAATAAAAAAGGCAGGACCACCTAGAAGAAGTCCAAAAGCTCAAGTTGTTTATTTCTGACAAGGCAATGTCACACCTGCGTAGCTGAAATTGAAACAGTGTGTCTGGAAGGAAAGTTCCTGTACCAAGTGCAGATGAAAGCAGACAAAAAAACGTGGAGTCCCACACATAACCTATTTCCGTTTGGGATATTTATTTTCAAAATAGAAAATATTAGAGCACATGCTTTTTTTCATGATCCTCCACAGATACATAGTCAAAATTGATCATTAAGGCTACATGATTCTTTTCTATTTTAAGCTTCCACCTATGCTGTTTTCAGCCAAGGCAAAGCTTGGCAAGTAGGTTGGAGACCACAGTCAAATTACTTAATTTCCAGCTGCTGTCACCTTGCTTAGGAAAACAAGATATCAAAATTACATTGTACTAATCTTTAAATACTCAGCTACCAGTTCAATTCCACACAGCTATTTTAGTCAGAACCTAAATACAAAAGCTGGCATCTAAATATTGGCATTGCGTTTTTCCCTAGGGAAAAAAACGTCAGAAGAAGTTTTTTCAAAGAACATGATGAGATCTGGAGTTTTGGGATATGTGCACATGATGTTTGACATTCCATGTTTAAATGATTGTCTAAATAAGAGTAAGTCAAAATTACTGGGAGTTGATCATGTAAAATAAAAGTGAAGTCTTGTGTGACAGTTTCTTTGAAAACTATTACCAGTTGGGCAAACATATCATCGGTTTACTTCAATGATATATTTTAAAATTCAATAAGTTGTGTGTCAAAGTCTAGATGAGTCTTATTTAATTATGATTTCTCAGAGTGTATCACCTTTCATGGAAGATCAGATGAAGCAGATATTAATTTCTAGTTTCCTTTGGATTCTGTTTTTGACATATGTATTTGATTTGCAGATCCATTAACTAAATGTCTCTGGACTAATGCCTTATTTGGCATATTAAATGCACAGCCAAGCATAAGATAATATGCCTGAAGGCACTGCTATTTACAAAGGGAAAATAATAAAGCTGTAAAAAGTACTGCTGAAAAATATGAAAACACATTTCTCAAAAACAAACAAACAAACAAAAAAACCCAAACTGCATTTTCACATTTCCAGGAAAATTTCATATGTAAGCAATCTCAACTTAACTGCAATCTGAGCAGTTATATGAACTTTCAGACATGCATTTATATACTTCCTAACAGACAGACATGTATTCAAAGTTTTGAAGTGTTGTTATCATATTTCCCAATTTTTATACTGTACCACAGAATCATAGTTGTAGAGTGGCTTGAGTTGGAAGAACCTTAAAGATCATCCAGTTCCAACCTCCCCACCATGGGTGGGGACACCTTCCACTAGACCAGGTTGTTCAGAACCCCATCCAGCCTGGCCTTGAACATTTCCGGGTATAGAGTAACCACAACATTTCTGGGCACCTTGTGCCAGTGCCTCACCACCCCCACAGTAAATAATTTCTTCCTAACATCTACTCTAAATATACTCTCAGTTTGAAGCCATTCCCCCTTGTCCTATTACTACCTGCCCTTGGGGGCTCCCTTCAGGTACCAGAAGCCCACAGTTAGGTCAGCTTGAAGCCTTCTCTGCCTTAGTGGTCCAAATTCTCTCCGACTTTTCTCATAGGGGAGATGGCCCATCCCTCTATTCAGCTTGGTGGGCCTCTCTGAACTCACTCCCACAAGTCAGTGTCCTTCCCTGCTGGGAACCCCGAAGCTGGATGCAGTACTTCAGCTGGGGTCTCACCAGAGCAGAATAGAGGAGCAGAATCACATTCCTCTTCCTGCCAGTAATGTTGCTTTTGATGCATGGTTGTCTTTCTGGGCTGCAAGTAGACATTGCCAGCTCATGTTCAGCCTCTCATCTACCAGCAAGCCCTTATCGGCAGGGCTGCTCCCAATCTGTTCATTCCTCAGCCTGTATTAATACCGGGGATTGGCCAAACCCAGGACTAGGACCTTGCACTTAGTCTTATTAAACAGCATGAGGTTCTCCTGAGCCACTTCTGAAGTTCATTCAGATCCCTGTGGATGACATTCTATCCTTCAGGTGTGTCAGCCACTCAGCTTGGTGTCATCTGCAAATTTGCTGAAGGTGCACTTGATGCCTTTGTCTATGCCACTAACTAAGATATTAAATAATACTAGTCCTAATACAGGCATCTTGAGGGACACCACTTGTCACTGATGCCCCATCAGGACTCTGAGCCATTGACCACTGCCCTTTGAATGCTACCATCCAGCCAATTTCTTATCCGCCTAACAGTCCACTCATTGAATCTATCCCTACATAACCTAACTTCATCTCTATTCCCTTCCCAGTATACCTGCCCTCGTTTCCCTCTGTCTGTGCATTTGCTTCTTTCCCTTTTGTCTGGCCAGCAGTTTCCTACTCAGCTATTCTAGTCTCTTGTCTTCCTTGCCCAGTTTCTTCTTCCTGGGGATTGCTCTTGTGCCCTATGGTTCCACTCTCTTGTCCCTATGGGCAGTTTCCCAGGGACAGTTTCCTATTCCCAGTTTCCTATTGACCATCTTCTTGAAGAGTTGGACTTTTGCTTTCAGGAGCCTAACCTTACTCCTTACCTGACCCCTATCCCTCAGGACTGCGAGCTCTGCCAATGCACGATCGCTACAGACCAGGCTGCCTCCAATCTTGATGTCCCCATTAAGCTCACTGACATTGATGGCCATCAGATTCAATATTTCATGTTGACTTACTGCATGTAGCAGAAAATTGTCATTGTATCAGTCTTCATTAAACATACATTGCCACATTTTCAAAAGAGAGAAAGGGTTTAAACAACCAGGAAGAAATACGCTGGCAATGATGACACTTTGCTGTTTACAAAAGTTAGGCCTGTTCATCATGGTGCTAAGGCAGGTGCCTCTATGAGTGATGCTGTGCACAGAGATCCTTTGGGGCATAGCACTGCATTAATATATCACACTTTGGAAAATGGATGGGAGACACAAAAAAAGTTTGAATGTATTCTCACCCTAGAAATTATTTGGGAAATGCATGATGGTTAAATTCAAAAATGAAATATTTTATACTTATAAAAAATGTAGTGACCCACCAATAATCTATATCTGTATTTGTGATGACTTAGCAATATCTGAAGAGGTGCGTGTGACACCTTTATAGGGAAGGAAACTGCTCCCGTCCTCTGTCCAGCAAGGTGGCAGAAAACAGGATATCCCAGAAGCTCCTCATATGTGTTGCTGACATTTTCCAAAGAGATCAAAGAATTACAGGAAATCAGTTGATAACTAACTTACACCTCATTCTCATTCAATTTTATTGTACATAGATGATTTCAAGTAATTTCTTAAAAAACATTCTGAGGACATATATTACTCTAAATTATATTTTCTTTAAATGCAAAGTTTTCAAATTTCCTTCACTTGACCTCATGTCAGGTACTTAATATCTTGGAGTCCAGTGTATGTTGAATAACTAGGGTCCTCGCCCTGCCTGTACAAAGAAGCAGGCACCTAACAAGGGTAATTCAACTCACCTAAAACTTAATAACAGGCTTCTCATTTTAAGTCAATCAGTGTGGTATTCACCTCCAAATTCAGACATTCACATTCAAACACCTTCATCTCTCACCGGCATCTGAGTTCAGTGTCTAAGTTCCCACAATAGGGTGGTAGGATGGAGATGCTTAACCGTGAGCCCCTTGCAATACATGGGATGTTTTGTGGTGTTCAAAACAGCATCAGCTCTTGCTGAGATATTTTAGGCTATCTCACTAGTACTAGACTTGTACATTTAAGCAACTGAACTCAACCAATAGTGAAAGGTCAGCTGAAAAACCCTAAAGACTCACATGACAGTACTGACTAGATCTCAGCTGACTATGATGGGAGCTAGGCATTAAGCTCCCCCATTGGCAAGTACATCTAAATTTATGTGTCTAAATCAGAAGCTGAAATCTACTCTTGGATTTGCAGAACATAAATCCAGGCCTTAAAAAATGATCTAACTTTAAATCAGTCACAACAATTCCAAAACCTCATGCCTAGTGATACTTTTAGTTCTATGGTGCATCCGTTGGCCCTCAGGCTGTTTCTGGTGCAAGCCTCCTGTAATATCTGTATGATATCAATCAGCCTGTGTGAATGTCTTAGACACCTTTTCAACTGGCCTCAGGTGCCTATGTTTATGCACATTAATTGTAATAGAAACTTGCATGCTTAGCTCAGATGTAGATATGTAGCCACTGGTCTTTGACTGGAAAGGTATCAAATACCTCATTTTTTATCTACTTTTAGAAATTATGGCAGACTCCATGGAAATGCTTCCATGTAATCTCTTGATACTATATCCTATGCATGCTAGGTAGACAACCAAATCTGCCACTGCTGAGTTTACTGGACCTACTCACTTTATTAAATTTATGCAAAAACTTAATTTTTTTTGTGCCATTGTTTTATCAGAGCTAATAAACTATTGGGTTTAGAAGTAGAAGTCACAGATTCAGTCCAAATAATTAAAATTTCTTTTTATATCTAGTTCACTGGGTTAATGTGTCCTCACCCCAATATATGGACATGGAACAGAATAAATCTTTGGCAGACATCCTATAACACTGAATGGAAATGCTCTTGAGGTCAATGAGTAAATATGAAACCAAATTAATTTGGTTCAGGAATTCTAAGGTGCATCATATTTTTCATTGTCCTGCAAATACTAGTTTGTGAAAAATCAGGACATTTTCTCCTTCATAAATATAAAACATAGCCATGTTAACCAGGAGATTTAGAACTAGATTTCTAATTATGGTGGCATGTTCTTATTGCCTCACTTTATTATGACACCTAACTTCACCAAAGTGTATTTCAATCCCTTCAGTGCCTTAGGGTACTGGACATATATTCTAAAAAGAGGTATTTGCATGATTCTACGAGCGTGTATCAAAGTTCTGACAGTGCACTGAAAATAATTAAAATGCATTTGAAAGGTCTGGCCCTGGGCATTAACTCTCGTTTTGTAACAGGCATCTTGCTGCAAAATCCAAAATCTCTGGTTTTACAGACCACACTGACTACTGGAAGGATAGTAAGTAGAAGTGTAACCAACATCCACCAAATAATACTCATAACTGGATTTTTGAGGTGTAGTAACTAGATTTTTAAAAATAAACTATCATATTTTTTTACAAAATTAATTACTTGTATGATAAATATTCAACTATAATCATTCCTTGGTCTATATTTGAGATAAATACTTTTATGCCCTTCAGCTGGACTAGTATAATCCATGAAATGTTAAAGACTTATTTATATAGAAAGATAAAATTATGCTTATATTTGGAGTTAGTGGAGGGAGATTCTATGAAAATATTTTGATCTAGTAAACATGTACAGTAAGAGGTATTTTTTCCTTGTTATTTTGATTAATAACAATAATTTTAATTTACTAAATTATCTGCTCTGTTACAGGATATGAAATTTTCTGACAGCTCTTCTGTAAGAAACATAAACTGTATTTTCAGCTCTAATTACCTGTACTTCTCCATTCTCATTTCTCCTTGCACATCTGTCATTGAATTTATGTGCTACTGTTGTCTTTTTCCTCTCTCAGCATCCACCTTTTTGTACACCCAAAATAAACAATTGGTATTGTATTATGGTTGTTCTTCCTTGAGAGAAATGTGTCTGCAAAGGAGACTATTGACTACCTCACTTTCACGCAAGTTATCTTATAAAAAAATTATGTGTGAGAACTGGTGCATTCATTATGGCTGACCTGCTGGGATATCAGCAATGTGGTAAAGCAGGTTTTTTGCTTATTTTAAGCTCTGTATAAAGCTGGAAACATATTTTGTTTATATTATTGATAATAACCAGGATTCATCTGGCATCCTTCCAAGGGAAGCACACTGACATAAGTTTATTTTATATCTCCGAACATATGCTATGGGTTTTTTTAATATTCTTTCTTCAATACAATTTCAGGAGATCATCACACATACACAATTTGCAAGTTTGAAAAGATTATGAGAAGGGGAAATTTCCAATGCCTTCTCATTCAATTACTGCTAATTGTTGTTATATTCTGCTTGTCTACGTGAAGCCTTGGTACCATAGTGAGATAGAAAAGGCCACTTTATAGATGCAACAAATTTGTGAAATGCAGAAACATTTAAAAACAAATAAGAAGAGATTCTGTGCTGTATTTTGTGTGCGATATAATTTTGTTTGGGCATTAACCAGGCAAGTCCAGACCCTGCAAGTTCATGCCTTACAGAGTATATCAGTGACTGAGGCACCTGCCTCCCAGAAGCACTTATGTTGAAGGTGATGTATTCTCATCTCCCCACTTCATAACTCTGAAAATGAACCCCTCAGTTCAGTGGGATCAGATAGTAATAAATTCACGTAATTACATACTTGTTAAGGAGGTTAAGGTTATTTTGTTTGGATAACGTGACTATAATTTATTTTGCCTGTAAGATTTGAGGTTAAACAATATTAATGGTTAGTTAATGGCCTAATGAGTCAGCTATAAGCCATTTAGACATTTAGACATGCAATGAACCTTTGCTTTTCAGTGACTCCTCTAATGAAAGATCTATATGAGTACCTGTCTACTGTCACAATAGAGATAGCAGGAGAGTCATCTAATCGATTGTGATGGTAAATCAATTGATCTGTAACCCTGTTTTCATACAGTGAAAAAGATATGGAGGAAAGATTTTACTGTTCCCTTATTTCCAGTTGAATATCTATAAATAAAAAAGACAGTTCCCTATTTGAAAATGTTCCCTTTATAACTGTGATTTAAAAGCAGGGAGAATCTGATTGATGTCCTATTTTATAGATGTGTCGGTTACTTTTGTCATTTCCAGGAGATTTAAAGTTCTTAGAAATTAAATATATGATGCAGAACATCAGAGAGGCTTGCACTTCACTGTCATGTGTAAGGTTAGGGATTAAGATAAAGCTGATATGTGCTCTATTTGTTCCTACTTCTGAACAGCATCAGCAAATGAAGCAGGATGATATAGAAAGAAATTTGGAAACCCTGTTCATTAAAAAAAAAAAAGTCTTTGAACCTTCTTTTAAATAAAAACTGTGCTAAAGAATGTTTTAAGACAAGTCTATGAAATTGATACTGCTTTTGTAGCCTGATTTCATGCTGTCCTCTGGGTTTCACTACATATTTTTCCTTTTCTGCTTTGTCCTCAGAACACACATATTTCTTTTATTCCTGTTATAATCACAAACCACCAGAAACACCAGCTATCATGAAGGCTTTGTTACACCTATGTATTGATTCATTCTAAACACCTAATAGGATTTTATGGTGCCTTTTTTTTTTTTTTTTTAACTATCTTGGTTGCCTGATTCTTTTTCTAACCTGAGATACTGCTAAAAAGACCAATTTTCAGAAGCGTTGTTCAGCCTGTTTCTTTCCCCTTCAGAAAAGTCAGAGATCTGTATTTAAGGCACCCCACAGTGAGGACATAATAGAAATGCACGTATGCAAGGTTTTTAAATGTGAGCCTATCATCTAAACAATTTAGTTCAAGGATTTTTGATACTGTGATTGACATGAAGTATTCTTTTGCTGCTGCAGGTAACCTTGCAACATGTGAGCTGCTCCATTCTTTGCTTCAGTATCACAGTGTCTCTTACTTGAAAGGGTGTTTAAGATCCCATATTGAAAACATCCAATAAGAAGGAGGACAAATTCAGATTCCCTTTCCTATTAACCATGAAACTTTTCTTTGTTAAATAGCTGATGTTTAATGGGGCGCTGATACTTGCATAATATGGGCGGATGTCAAAAGTCTGCTGAATATAGAGAACAGAGCAAAATGATAATGTGAATTTGTAACCTGAGGCAACATCGGTACTACAGAAGGTGCCTGCAACTGTCCAGAGGACATGGAGCTGCCCCTGTGCCCAGACATAAACCACTTTTGCACTGCAAAATGGCATGGTTGTGCTCAACTTCCCTGCCAGGAATGGTCCCCTATCCACACTAGCTCTCAATGTGGGAAGTGTTTTGGAAAAATGGTCCTTGGCCCAGGTGAAAACTCTTCTGGGACCATGCCAATGCCTCAACAGTATGGACAGTCAACTTCCAGGAGCAGCAGTGCTCCTTAGTGCTGTTTAATTTGCTAGGGTAGGCAGAGCCTGAATACCTAAAATCAGATTCCAGAATACACATTTGTTTGCCTCACACCACTTTTATAAGTGCATTTAATAGTCAGATTTTCAAAGGATTGCACCATATAGTCCAAAACCAGTTCTCCTTCCACAAGTCCGGGTATGCCAAACTGTAGTCCCCTCACTTGTAAATGAATATTCTGTCTGACCATATGACAATTTATTGACAATCCACAGTAACAGCCTGGTCCTCCAGAACACAGTAAATATCAGTAGCTGATAGATCTGATACCTCATCCAAAAACCTCTGATGCCTCTGTGTCCTCTATTTCAAATCATGGCATCGAGATATTCATCCTCTTGTCTGACAATAACAGCACTGTATCATCACACAAATGGCTAGAAGAAAGATTTAATATCCAAAACCAAACTCAGGTTAGTAGCTGTTGTTGGGAAGGGTCAGTGTGGATTATTTTGATTATTTGTTTGCCTGACAGTTGAGCTGACTACAGACTGGAGATGATGGCAACATGAGCATCAGCTTGGTAACAGAAAGCCAAGTACTTCAACTGACAGCACTGTCACCCAAGGTTATTCCTTCAGCATTTCTGCTGATGCAGTCATTGCTATAGATCATACAAACAGATGCACAACCCCATTTCAAGTATTTGTTCCCCTGTACTGTGTCTTAAGAAAGAATGAGCACAAAACTTTTCTTAGATGAAAGCACTGGAAAGCAACAAAAACTATTCCCATGCCTTTTTTTTTTTTTCCCTCTCCTCTAAAAGCTCTCTACTGTTCTGCTGAGGATAAAAAAATTTATGTCAGACAATTTGGTATAACATCCAGCACAGCATACTTCAAGATTTATAGTTCCCTTTCCTTGGCTTTTAAAATGTGCTTTAGCTGTTTTCCATATGGTCTTATCTCCCACATAGGATAAATTTGAATAGTATGATAAATTATATCCACTGATGTATCATGGAAAATGTTTCTTCATGGATGAAAAGGGCACTTTTTAGGCAGGGAAAACACAGGCACAAGTAATTTTTTTTTTTTTCAAAGGCATCATCTTCCTCCTACTGGTAATGAAGAACTTGGAGAGGACTGGTGCCTCTGTTCTGGGTTCAAGTCCATTATTAGACTAGGGTCAGACCCTTAGGGTCAACTTAAGGCTCAGTTGCCTAAGCATAGACATCCAACTGCATTTAATTTCCAAGGCATAGGATCTGTACATAGATCCACTGAATGAAACTGCAGAACCCTATAGATCTGGGATTTATTCAATAACATATGATACATGTGTAAAATTAAATATCTACATATGTGTGTGTAGTGGGTTGACCATGGCTGGACACAAGGTACACACTCAAGCTGCTCTCTTGCTCCCCTCTGCAACTGGACAGAGTGAAAATACTAGGCAGGATTCACGAATTGAGATAAGAGCTGGGAGAGGGTGCCTACTGATCACCATCACAGGCAAAACAGACTCAAAGTGGGCATATTAATTAAATTTATTACTAACAGGATCACAATAAAAGAATGAGAAATAAAATAATCTTAAAAACCCTTTCCCCCCACCCCTCCTTCCAAATTCTACATACTCCCCAAGTGGTGCAGGGTGATGAGGAATGAGGTTTGTAGTCGTTCATTGTTTCTGCTGCTGTCAGGAAGAGGAGTCCTTCCCCTGCTTCCCATGGGGTCCCTCCTTTGTCCTTCCCAAATCTCTCCAGTGTGAGTCCATCCCACAGGCACCAGCTCTTCACAAACTCCTGTCACGTGGGTCACTTCTCCATGGAGTGCCATTCTTCAAGCACAGGCTGCTCCAGAGTGGGTCCCCCAACAGGGCCACAAGTCCTTCCGGGGGAAACCTGCTCCAGTATGTGCTCCTCTCTCCACAGGTCAGCAGGTCCCAGACAGGACCCTGCTCCAGCATGGGCCTCCCATGAGTTCACAGCTTTCTTCAGGCATCCACCCTCTCTAGTGTGCACTCTCCATGGGCTGCAGGAGGATCACTGCAGCAGGGGCACAGCTGTTTCACCATGGGCTGCACCACGGGCTTCAGGGGAACCTCAGCTCTGCTGCCTGGAGCACCTCCTGCCCCTCCTTCTTCCCTGACCCTGGTGTCTGCAGAATTGTTTGTATCTTCTCCCTCTGCTCTTCCCTGGCTGCAATTTTCATCTGTGCAATAACTTCTGCTTCTTAAATATGTTATCACAGAGGTGTTACTACCATTTCTGATTGGCTTGGCTTTGGCCAGCAGTGGGTCTGTCCTGTAGTCGGCAGGCGTTGGCTCTGCAGGACATGGGGGGAAGCTTCTAGACATTTTTAGCAGACGCCACCCCTGTAGCCCCTCCATTACCAAGAGCTGACCACAATACAGTGTGTCCACATGTGAACCAGTCATGGATCAACGAAGATCAGAATTGCATGTCAGTAGCCTGACGTTCCCTCTGTAGCTCCAATTTCTTACCACGGATCATTTCTTCCAGATTCTTCTGAAAATCTTGAACTACACATGGGCAACAGTATGAATTGTAATGCTATTAAGAAATAATAGGGGCAAAACTCATTTATGACATAACATCTAATGTCACGTTAGACATCATACAATTATGAGACTATAGACATCCCAGTTAGCATCAAACTGCTGCCCAAGAAGGACAACAATCTCCCATGTCATATCACTAAATTAGTTCATATGTAAGGATGCATTCCGATGAGGAAATTTAGGACTTGGATCATTGCCTATACATGTGCTTTTTGGACTGATTTAGATGTTCTAGGGGAGATGTATGGGGCTTGGTGATCTGACATAAAACCACAATTCCTGAAGAGATATAGGGTTATAAACAGTGTCAATTGCAAGGCATTCACATGCTTCAGGGTCTCAGTTACAGTTATACTCTTTGTAGTAGTCCATGTTTGAACTAATACATTAAATGATGTGGACCTCACAGTGGCCTTTATATTACATGGGAGCCTGCAACTACAGGGGCAGTCCACAGTAAACAGTATAATGTCTCCTTACTTTTCCACAATTGTAAATAATTCTGGGGAACAAGGACTATTTTTCTGCCCAATCCAGTAGGCCATCAGCTTCCAAATACAAATATTTCTGATTTCTGAATCCTGTAAGTGGATATTGGGAAATCTTGCTTTCCTGTTTATTATCCTTCACACATTTCAATTAATTAGATCAGTGTGTGTATTAAAAAGCTGTGGACTTGGTTATCATACATATCAGTCGATATATTTCTCTTACGTCCTCAGGTAAAACACCTTATGAATGACTACTGTCACCTAAAATGTGTAGTGTTTGTGCAGAAAACACAGCTTTGGAACTGATAGAGCAAACACCAGTGAAAAGTGAATCATCCAAATAGCTGACTAGAAAATTCTTTTTCTGTCCTCTGAGCTCTTACATGTATGGTTGGCACAAAAAAAAAAAAAAA
>VXAU01000777.1:491587-531140 GCA_013399695.1 Formicarius rufipectus
AAGTGACATCCTGGTTCCTGATGCACTTAAGGTTCAGTTCTATACTGTTACATGCAGGTGTATGTGTATGAACAGAGAAAGTCTTGTTAGATGGTAATACATAATGGAAAGAGAACATCATCTGTTTATCCCTCAGGTGCTGTAAGAACCCAGGCTACAAGCCATGAGCTCATTGAAGGGGTTCTACTTTAAAACTATGCAAGGCTCCAAAAATTTGCCCATCAAGTTTTTCAAAAGGGTCTTCTGTACCTTAAGAGAGGGTGTAAATAAGAAGATGCTGCACGTATTTCTCAGAAGGTTAAAAATAACATACTTTTACTGGTAAACTTTAGAAAATAAGGGAATTTGACAAAAGTTTAAATAGCAACATTCAATCAAAATAAAATATTCCACAAAGCATTGACATGCTAACCCATACAGCTTAGCAAAATACAACTAATCCAGCTTTAAATAACCCTAAATAATAAGAAAGGATATTAGGACAAGAAGAAGTAAAGAAAGAGAGAGAAAAAGAGAGAATTATAGTTACCACCCAGAGTCCTGTGCAAGTCCAGCTCCCACGTGTCCAGGAGGTAGGGTCCAAATGTATGGAGACCACGTCTTTGACTTTAACTGCCCTAACACCAATGACTTCCAGCCTTCTGGCCAGTCTGAGACTCTGGGACAGGGTGAGGGGCAGTGCACCCAGTATGCCAGCCATTCTGGGGCTGGGTTAGGGGCTTGAGGTGGTGTGGTGTGGGGCAGAACTCTGGTGTGCCAGTGACTGACAGTTGCTCCTGGGTTGTCCAAGGAGACTCCAAGGAGCTGTGGAATGGGACAGGACATCAGCTCACCTTTCCAAAATTTAACCTGTCCTTTCCCCTGCCACACATGTACACTTGACTTGTTCCGAGACAATAATTGATATAATAATATAGTGTCTTAGAGAAGGTTACACAAAATTATTTTAATCCATAAATATTAGCTGGTTTTCCTTATATTTAATGTTTCTATGAATTTAGCATTTATAATTTAAAGTTTTCTCTTCAATTACCTTAGCCAATGAAGTTTCTAACAAATTAATTTATTCTTCTTATATCAGAAAAGAGTAGGCTTAGCTAATTCATCAGCCTTTTTTATAAAAGACTAGTTCAAAAAACTGATCCAATTATTCCCACTCATGGATCTCTCCCTCACCTTTTTCTCCCCCCAGTGCTCCACTTCATCCTTTTGTTTTTGAGGAAAGGGCAATGACATGTAAGAAGAAATAGTAGTTCATCTGTTATTGATGAAGAAGCAGTACGTAAAGATAACCTGTGATCTCCCAGAAGACCACATTGAAGTCAGATGGCACTCTCAGATTTGTATTCTCATTTTTTACTTATCCTCAAGGAGTCAGGACTTCATCTCACACAGAAAAGTTTTTCACATTTACTAAGTTTTATTCAAGTAATTCTATACCTTTTTTTTTTTTTTAGAATTTTACTATCATCTACCAGCAAAGACTTCCTTTTGTAGGACAAAACTGTGTTACCTCTTTGACAAGAGATGTTAAATGGAAATGCCACTAAGACATTACAGAAGCAAAACCCATCAGTTCAGTCTCACTAGTAAAATCAATGTGGCTTTTGTCAGTGTGGTGGGTTGACCCTGGCTAGCTTATAGATGCCCACAAAGCTGCTGTATCCCTTCTCTTCCTCAAGAGAACAGGGAGGTGGAAGAAATGGCAAGAAACTTGTGGGTTGAGATAAGAACAGGGAGATGACTTAGAAATTATCATCACAGGCACAGCAGACTCAGCTTGGAGAAATTAATTGAATTATTGTCAATCATATTAAAGGATCATAATGAGAAATAAGAAAACAATGCAAAAATAATTTCACCCCACCCTCTGTCTTTCCCAGGATCAAATTCACTCCTGACTCGTATGCTTCCTCTGAAGCAGCACAGAGTGATGGAGAATGGAGGTTGCAGTCAATTCATTATATGTTCTCTCTGACTCTCTCCTCACGCTCTTCCTTTGCTCCAGCACGGGGTCCTACCCATAGGACACAGTCCTCCACAAACCTCTCCAATATGAGTCCTTCCCATAGACTGCAGTTCTGCTCCAGCAGGAGTCCCTTCCATGGGGTGCAGTCCTTCATGGACAAATTGTTTCAGTTTGCTTCTCCCACCAGATTGCAGGTCTTCCCAGAGAACTTGCTCCAGCATAGGCCCATCTCCAGAGGCTTCAGTTCCTGACAGGAACCTGCTCTGGCATAGGCTCTCTCACAGGCTGCAGCTTCTTTCAGAGCACATTCACATGTTCCCATGTGAGGTCCTCCATGGGCTGCTGGTGGATACCTGCTGCATCATGGACCTACATGGGCTTCAGAGGGACAGCCTGTCTTACCATGGTCTTCACCATGTACTGCGAGGGATTCTCTGTTCCAGTCCCTAGAACTTCTCCTTCCCCTTCTTCTGCACGATGGTGTCTGCAGGGCTGTTTCATTCATTTATTCTCAGTCTTCACTTACAGCTGCTGTTGTGCAGCAGTTTTTCCCACTTCTTAAATACAGCATCGTGGAGGTGCTGTTTTGCACACACCAATCCTGATAACAGAGTCCAACCAGGATCCCATGCTGATTAATATAAGCTCAGAGTGAAGGTTTACAATTCCTCTCTTCTTAGTTCTCAGGTTTCAGCTCAAGCTGGATACCGCTGCAAAGGAATTCCTTCTCCAGAAGGAATTAAGAATTTTTATTTCTGAGAGTCCTATTCATTCTTTCAAAAGTCCTGAGGATTGTGGATGATATGGATTATGTAGCTGTCACTGTATTCCTAAACTTTCATAGATATTGTTTAGCCATCCTGTTGAAAAATGAGAACCCCGCTGTCTGATTCCACAGTTTCAGGTATTCCATATCTGGGAATGGTTTCCCACAAATGGGCTTTGACAACTCCTGCAGTCCTGCTTTTGATGGTGGGAAAAGCTTCTATTCATCTTGAAAGTTAACCTGAGATTACCAGCAGGTGCTTAAGTCTGCTCATGGAAGGCATATCGGCATAATCAATTTGCAATCTTTGGAGTGGGAAGTATGCCTGTGGTCATCCTCCAACCTCCTATTCGGGTTTTGCATCAGGAAACTTCCAACATGTGGGGCAATCACAGTCCTTTTTTTACTGCCATGTGTATTCTGAGGGCCGTCTACTTTTTTTAAATTTGGGTAACAACTGTTGTCATCCTCCATGTGTTTTACCACTAAACCACCTAGCCAAATCTTTAAATATTTTCTTGATAAAATGTGTTCTTCCCCAGTAATCCTGATTCCAGTTTTTTCTTTCACAACCTTTCACGGAGTCTGTTCTTCATGACTAATCTCTGCATAAATTTAGGCCAATCATCATCGAAGAGAGATGTTATAGTGGTACAGTCATGTATAGGTTAGCAGAAAGCAGCATTATCTGCGTTAGTTGCCAATCCATTATTTCTTTCAATGTAGCTGGATCATTTGGTATGAGCTGGACAGTGTAATACAACAATTTCCTTTCAAAGCTTAATAGCTTACAACGGCATTTGGATTTCAGCTGCATTAGAAATATTGTTTCCTGCCAAGGTAAGGAATCCTCATTCTTTCCATAGCATATCTGCTCAAGACACAGTCCAAAAGTATATTTTGAATTGGTATAAATAGTTGCCCAATGATTACATCCCCACGAGGCAGTTCTAGATAGTGCAGTTAATTCATCCCTGTGGGCATTAGCTGAGGGTTGTAGAGGTTCTCCTTCAAGTACCTCTAAGTTTCTCATCACTACATAGTGAGTGTGTCGTTTTCCATTCCCATAGCACAATGATCCATCAATGAAAAGGATTAGCTAGACCTGAGTTCTCTACAGGCTGGTCTCACATATCTTCCCGTAAGTGGCTAGAGTGGAACACTACCTTAGTACAATCATGACGTGGCTTACCACAGGAGGGAGAAGGCAGTATAGTTGCTGGATTCAAAACATTACATCTTTTTTTAAGTAATATTATCCACATCTGAAATTACTAATTCTTTATGATGCTCTCTTTGTGAGGACAATGCATGTGTGGCATGCCATTCAAAAGCAATTTCTACTTTACGCAGGTTGCACACAGTTTTTGTGTGACTCAGGACTAATGGTCTGCTTATTTCTATGATAGTCATTGTTGTAGTTATTGCTTTAACACAGAAATTATTTCCTGCCACTAGAGGATTCAAACGAGTTGAGTACTAAGTCACAGGGTAGTGGTGTGGACCTACCTTTGAATAAGAACTCAACTGTCTATTCCTTTCTTCTCATACACAAAAGTTCAGAGAGCTTGGAGTAGTATGGCAATCCTGATGCTGGAGTAAAGTTCTTTTTTCTTTCTCTGGACCCCAGTGTATAGGTTCCACTTCCTCTGCCTTGATAGCTTCTGTCACTGGCTTACTTAATTTCCCTAGTCTCAGAATGCAGGGTCTGCAGTATACTACTATGTTTAAAACAACCTCACAATTGTATTCTCTGTGTTCTTTGGTTGAAATATCTCTACAATAGCCTTGACCTGTTCTGGGTCTATTGATTTTTATCCTTTTAATATGAATCCCAAATATTTTAGTTCCTACTGACACAGCTGAAGCTTAGAAAGAGGTTCACAGTGACCTTCTTTCCGCTAAAGTAATACATGGACAAATAGTATCTTTCAAGCACAACAACTTACCAGCAAGTAACACATTTTTTAAATGTCTACATATTTTACAAGTATAGAACCTCCAGGTAGTATAATATGTTTCAAAGTTTCAGACTCTGGAGAGTCATTTTCCTGCCCATCAACGAAGCCTGTCACAATCTTCCTCAGTAGTTGCTGGGTTGTTCCCCCAACCTTTGTCTACATTCCTGTACTTTAATTCAACATATTCGTATCTCTTTGCAAGCTCTGATTTCACTTATCAAAATTCTAGCCACACACACATCCCACCCCTTGTTTGGCAATTATCTCTACCTATTAAACAAGACTAGTCAAAGACAGAAAAGTACAGTTAATCAAACTTTTTCTACAGCAGGTACAACCACCATTGCTGATAGGCTCAACTTTGGCTCCATTGGACATGGGGTCAGCTTTTGCCTTCTCACAGAAGCCACCCTTGCAGTCCCCTGCCACCAAAACTTTTCCAGGTAAAGAAAATACAGTGTATAACTATGAAGATTGCGAATTGCATTAGGTACTGTGCAACACAAGTGGCAGCTGGTAGTATTAGCATAAACTGGACAGAAATTTATTTTTTTTTATAATCAATCATGAAATCAAGCAGCAAAGTAATAAAAAGAAGAATCATATCTAGTAATAAACTTGAAATCCCTTCAGAGACATTCTTTAAAAGACATGATTCAGCAATTAACCTGAACACCTGAACACCATGGCACAAAATTCACCATCCTCTACATACATATATTGTCAGTGAATCTTCTAGGTATCTTAGGTATCACAGTTATCACTGTTACAGCTTACTGACACCCAGCATCCCCAGGGAACAGTTACTACACTTGCAGCATTAATATATGCTAGTGTTAGAAATACAAATTGTAAGATAAGATATTTGCTATCTTGGATTATAGCCCACTTGGTGACCCTTTCTAACAATGTTTTTGATAAAGCTGTCATTGTGCAGAAGTATGGGGTTTGACCACATTGTTTAAGGTATGAACTTATCTGTATTTCCTAAATAGAGGGGTAAATATCAGCAAGTGCCACAGAACAGTTATACCTCTCTCTGTCAGGAAAAAATATAAATCAGTGGTGTATAGCAATCTTTATGTACTCTGACTGTGTTAAACATAATTGCTTGCTTTGTAAAACTACCAGCAAGGTTTTGGGAACATGAAACTGTTCACTGTGAATAGTTTTTTTTAAAAAACAGGGTTTTTTTCGTAGAGTCAATGTTCATCTAGACACATTTCTTGTTGAAGTTCAATAAAATTCTCTCACTGTCTCTTCTTCAATGTTATATATTGTTTTAATTTGAATAAATAGAGACTATCAATAAAAATATCTAAAATATCTTAAAGCATAGATAACTACGAAAATCCCTTTGAATATTAAGATAAACAAAAGGATGGATATAGCATTCACAGGAAAGTGAATGGTTAAAAACCTGTTTTTTCTTTACAGAGCCTTAAATTTAACACCTTTGAAATTTTGTTTTAATAGCAATAATGCTCCTTAAAAAGGCACCTGTCAGGGAATATTGGAGAGTATATAAAACTATGACTATCCATACAAACACTAATTCTAGAAGTTCCTTTCAGATCATCAGCCCAAAGAAAGATATATCCATATGAGTCCAATCAATATGACTTACTTTTTTAATTTCATATATCGGCTACCTAAAGCAATGAACTGAACTGAGTGGTCTTATGCTTTCCCTGGGTTGCAAAATGTTGAGAGAGGAAAGCTTTAATCCATTTATTTCAACAAGAAACAAATTACTGACACTTGTAACATCTGTGGAGCTGAACAGAAGCCAAAGTTAATAAGAGTACAGAGAATGTCATAGTCAAAATTTACCATAACAAAATAATTGGATTATGTCCTTTGTATCACCTGCTTTAGGTGACTTAAAAGCACTGAAATTACTGTTAACTCATTTTAGGTTTGTGTATATGAATATCACATATAAATAAGAAAATTAAACGGGGGATTGTGTTTTAAGTGTTTACACAAATACCTACTGGAGATGTTTTTTTTCACTGGATTTTTAGAGACTCACTGGATATTCACTGTTCCCTTTGAAGCATCCCATTATCATACATACAGAGTGCCAGAAATACTTCTGATGTGCCTTTGAAACTGCTTGTAACATATTTATCCATCAAATGCTTACCTGTTAAATCAGCCTAATAGATACATTTATAAGACAAGTAAGGTATCTCGCAATGGATGCACATTGTTGGCAGGTGCTGATTGTCTAGAAAACTAACAGGTACCATAATTAAGTGAAGAACTAGGATTCCACATACTGAGGAGATCCTGGAAATTTAGAGTGCACCTTTAGAAATTTATCATGTGCTGATTCACTGTGTAGAGCAAGAAATAGCAGAAGGAATACTGCAAAAGTAAGTTTTAAAAATCAATTTATATCTTCTCTATAACAAATTGCTTCTTCATGGTTATTGAAGTCAAACACAAAAAAAACCTCACAGAAAACCAATAAATAGGTCCATCCCTGAGTTATTAAAAACTCTCGGGGAGGAGGGCTGTAAAGAAAGAGTTTGAAGTTATAACAGAATTTGCTAGAATGGCTGTTCCACTCTCACACTTGTTCAATTTATAGCATTACTATCATTCACGCTAAAGTAAATATCAAGAGAAAGTGGTCCTTCAAATATACCATAGCTAATTAAATAAGTAGATTTCTAGCTATTTATCTTATTGCTTTTTTCAGCTTAAAAATTAGGCCTAGCAGAATTGATCATACCATTTATTCAGTGAAGGGAAGATGAGATCACTGTCTAGTCAAATAAAAAGTAAATCCTACAAAACCATTTGTACAATTTCATACAACCACCTGTATCATGCTTATTTGTTACAATTTAATTTCAATACTTCTGTTACATTACTGAAACTTATTAATTAATTGATGTGATTTTCCCACTACTCTTTCTTAATATAAATACCTGTTAGCAATCTGATGAGCATACTCTAGTAGTGTGGTTTTATCACCTTTATAAGGTAGCTTGTTAGATTGTGCCCCTCATTATTTACTTCACTGTAGCAAAACAGTTTTATATTGCATACTGTTCTTATCCAAACAGGCAGCCACATATTGAAAGCTTGACTGCAAGACCTTGGACTCAGCATGGGATTCACCTGACCAAATGTCAAGACTGGGAATTTTTATCTCAGCTAAGTCCCCCCCGGCTCCTTTTATAGTCACTGGAGAGAAATCATAATTTCTAGAGCAGAAGCTACCTAAAGCAGACATTTAAAATAGATGGGATGAATTGCCTCTAGAGGTGGCTATTGCCTTCCACTGACTGTAAAGGGATCCCAGGTGACAAGTTCAGAAGGAGACAGGTAATATTAGGAGGTATCAATCCCAATACACTTGTAAAGAAGAAATTGTCATGTTGTAAAATGCAGACCAGTTTATTAGGAGATAAAGGGGGAAAAAAAAAAAAAAGTAAATACCAGACCTGATTATTTTGAAAGTAAAGGATTAGTATCCCACTTTGAATCTGGGATAAAGAGCTGAAATCCTTTATGTTTCTTTAGGTTCTAATCATGTATATGGATGTATTATATTTAAACACTTGTATGAACAGTCAGAGGCATACCTGTCAATCTTATTTCTGCACACAAAATTGGTAATTTTAGCTGTAGATTATCAAAATACTGCTTAAGTTGTTTTCTCTGTTTTTTTCTTAGCATGAACTAGCAATATGAAATACTACCTTTAGACACTAATAAAGAACATAAAATATTTTAATCTGGAGGTAGAGGTATGTGTAGTTTGGGAACTGCAACAGACTACAGGGAATTTTAATGGAAAGTGGAATACTAGAAAAGCTAACACTAAAATAATTTACTTGAGTCAGTAGGTCAATTAGAAATACTATATTTTCCTATGGGTTTAGGGGTTGTTAAGATTTGATAGTACTGTACTTCTTTATCTGAAGATATTGACATTACAAGAGAGAAGAATGGTTAAAATTTGAGAGATCAACTCCCATAGAATTTAACTTTGGTAATGAGCTGCAAGTAGTTTCATGAAACCTCAAAAATTAACTACAGTTAAAAACTGGCTGTACAGATTCACTTCAGAAGAGATACCTCCCAAAGTAATGGTATTTAGGGAAACACAAGTGGATTGTACCTGTGCTACTGTCAAAAACATATAGCAAGACAGCATCATGATGGTCAATATTTGCACAGATGCAGGTCTTCAAAAGCACATGCCTAGAAATGATCTAACAATGCTCATTGATTGATGTTCTGATCCTCAGTCCCTGAAGTGCTGCTTCTGGAAATGATGTACAAATACTGTGGTCTCTGTTAGCTCAAAGTGCCTGCAGGTAAGCCAGGTATGGTATTTCGGGAATATATACAAGCACCAGCTGCTACTTGGTACCTATTCTTTGAACCATCTGGTTTGGGCCGTAGACTACACAGCACAAAGATCGGGTCATTGCTTGATCAATTCTGCCACCTAATGACTGCATTCAAACAGCACTTTCCACTACTGCTGAATGCTTGTTCTTAACTGAATCAGACTTTCCGCTATCTGGCATATATTTCTATTCAGTCTCAGGTTCTGTAGCAGGGATTGTTGTGCTCCCATAAGAGATATAACCATCCTGCAAAAACCTAATTTTTCCTGTGGCTTCTTTACTCCAGAAAGTGAAGTAGGTAGGTTCCCTGCAGTGCTATGTGGCTGCAGCTCAGAGGAGACACTGCTATGAGTCAAGACCACCTGGTAAGTGAAAATCCAAAAAACTTCAAAGACCCTCCAATGCTAAAACCTCAGGAGGAGACTCCCTCTGGACCTAGCACGGCTTTGAAGGCAGACCCCTGCTTTAATCCTCGCCTCTTCCATATTGGAAAGCTGAAGAAATACCTCCCACTGTGCCTCAGGCTGATTAAAAAAATACACAGGATAAAAATGATGTGATTATTTGTACTCACACAGAAACTACATGAAACTACTTATTACCCCAATTTTCATTTTTTTTCCATATGTGTATTTTTAACATACATTTGCCTCACATCAACATGCACTCCCATTTTTATTGCATCAAGCATCTTTGTTAATAGGCTGTTTGCTGTCAGAACATGATGTGTTGATGGATTTGCAGTAATAAAATATGGTTGTGCTGCTGTAAATACCATCCTTCACTTCTCATACACTCTTCACAATTTCTTGCTTCTGGGGAAAGATGTGCATAAATATGCTGGAAATGGTAGAAATCAGTTCATGAGTGAGTTGTCCTAAGAATGAGACAAGTACATTTTATTTTCTTTTTTTAATTAGGAGATAGAACTCAAACCTCAATAAAATTTTATTTCTGCTTGGAAGATTCACCCCAAAAGAGAGAATTTTCTGTGTTTGTGTAGCTGTTTAGGATCTTTAAGGCAAAAGAAAAATCTATATGATAGATTTTCTATTAAAATAAGCATTAGAATAAGGCACTACTTGCTGAATGTTTTTTTAAAACTGTTTTCCAACAGGTATTATGCCTTCCACTAAAGCTAGGCTTTATAAAAACATTGTAAGGAGGCGAAATAGTGGGCAACAGAGTAATATTTTTTCACATTTACTGATAGTTTCTGACCTCTACTGTAATAATGTACTGCTGATTAGAGAAGCAGCAGCATCTGATCAGGGTAGGATAGGGTTTCATATATCTTAACCTACTCACCCAATATGATTTCTCACATTAGAGGCCACCTAAAGACTTGGAAGACCTGGAAGTATCCCAAAAGATACAAAGCACATAAAATGAGATAATTTCTAATGCAAAATGTTAATTTTAGGGTGAACACAGAGCAAATACACTCTCTGAGCTCACCAGACTTAGTGTACACACCTGGAGGTACAGCTGGTCAAAGAGACTAAGCAAAAACTGAGCCACTGTTTTTAAAATTGTATCAGAATTGGTGGACATAGAAATCCAAAGAGGGTTGATAATATCTCAGTCTTTCTTACGTAACTCCTCAAATGTGTGCTACCAGCAAATCAGGGCCTTTTATTTAAATTACCTCCCTCTGTTTCACATTCCTCAGTGCAAAACAGAGTCCTAGCTTGTCTTGACTTTGAAAGAAAAAGTTATATGCCAAGAGGTAAGACAAAGAAATACTGAGAAAAAAAAAGACAAATCTTTAGTGAAAAACAAAACAATGAAACAAATCCTGATTTACTTCTCACCTCCAACCACTTGTGAGATATATTAGTTTGTTCATAGAGTTAATCCTTCAGTATATTTGTGAATTCTACAGTGAAGTATATTCAACACATTCAGTCACTATATCAAATCAACATGCTTTTTATGTACATACTAAGCTGACACCGAGAGTGATTGTCATACATGATCAGGCCAAATTAAAAACAGTTAACTAAATTGCAGTTGTTCAGTCAATGAACATCCCTGATGCGGTAAAATCTGATATATTTCTTTATCCAGGTGAAGAGTAGTCCAATTGCCTTTTAAAGAAAAGAAAGGAGGGGGGTGGAGAGGATAAAAATTTTGTGCTTTACCAAACATGACAAAGCTCTCAGAGCTGCCCCTGGCTGCATATTACCTAGCAGAGGCACATCATGGCTCTTTTCCAGAGCCAAGTCACAGCTCTGCAGCTGACACTTTAACCCAAAGTTCAGGTGTCCACAACTCAAAGCCATATTCACCACGGGTTCACCTATTGCTTGCTGAAATAAAACACCTCCTTTGACCCAGAGCCTTGTAGGAAAAAAGCAGAGGAGACTGGGTCTCATTGGTCGCTCTTAATCATGGATGACTGAAGGATTCAGTGCATTGTTTTATCAGAGCTTGTGAAATAGACCCAACAATATCCAAGAAAAGGCCAGGAAGAAAAGGTAACAACACAGGACTTGACTAGGTCAACAAGTTAGAGAAATAGACAAACCTGTTGCCAAAGATTTCTTTGTATCTTGTATATTTTTTCCAAATCTGTAACTGCAGTGACTGTTCTGATTTACAATTAATGTGAAAATAGCACAGTAGAAAGCCTTGCAGAACTACTTCACTCAGGCTGCAGGTCCACACCACAGTTTGACAATGACAAAACCAAGGTTTCTATTTTCAGTGGGTGGTACTTTTCAATCCCCTCTGCTTTGTTGAAACAGCTAATTTGTGGCATATTTTAACAACAGAGCTAGCTATGATCTAGTTGAAAAAGAACACCTCTCCCCAAAGGTATTTTTAACTATAGAATAGGTGGAATCGCAATCTCAATGCACTCTAGTAATTTATGATGTTGTTTAATACCTTCTTTCCATAGTGACTCAGTCTAGTACACTAATAGTGATTTGCATCAACCTTTCCACCTTCATCAGTCCATTTGTTAATTTTGCACTCCTACTGACAGCTGACATTTTACTTTCTTATCTAGTCTCACAATCATTTCATGTTATATAAGGCAGATTAAGGAATGTTTAAATTCAGTGTAAATACTGGGAATAACTGAAAACAAATAATATGTTATTTCTAAGTGTTAATCCAGGAGAATAAAAGTTTCTAAAGTGGTGTCTAGGTAGAAATAGTTTGCCCTTTTATTTTTTTTTTGTGCTGGAACTCCAAGGTTGGGATTTTTTTCAAAATAAAAATAATCTTTTTTTTTTCTTTAGAAACATTCAGAGGTTTTGTATTATATCCATTCTGATTTTGACAAGATTGTAAAAGCTATAAGTTGAAATACTAAATAGATCATATGAAAATATAATTTTACACTTCATGATAGGATATAAAACACATAAAGTAAATTAGGAAGCTGAAAGAATGTATCATTATGTAAATTAAATATCTAACCAAGGTAAATATTTTTATACCATTGAGACAAAAACAAGAGGGGAAATAATCCCTTTATTCTTTACCCTTTAGAAATGTCATCAAGAGACATTTTTTTTTCTGCAGTATTTTAACTGCAGAAAAAAGATATTTCCTAAAGAAAACCTGTGGCTTGGGGAAGCAGGGTTTGGGGCGTGTTTAGAATTCCCCTCTGAAGAACACAGCCTTTGACAAATCCTATTTGTTGTCAGTATTCATTATTAAGGAGGCATTCATATGTAAGAAGTCCACATGGATCCTGCTGCACTGAAAACACACACTGAAACAGCCCCTAAGAATTCATAGCTTCATATTTTCCAGGTAGAAAGCATAAGCCAGGATGCAGAAGTCCAGAGCAGGAGCAAGGAGGACCGTACGACACATCAGTGGTGGAGTCAGGAGAGTTGCTATACATGACTTTCTTTCCATGTATCACCCTCAGTTTGAGTGAAAACTGGTTCTCTTACAAGGGAGCCTTCTTTTGAATACTCCAGAGAAAAGGGCTGATATTTTCACTCTTGCATGTTCCAGTAAGACAGAAAAAAATTTCTATTTTCATATCGGTCTCATTGATTTTATAAGCACTGTAGAAGTAGAGCCAGATGCTTAAACACTCTGGGGCTCTCCACAAGCTTTACAGTGTCCTACATAGGTAATGCCTACTTGGTTAGACCCTTGCATTTCTGTTTCTTCCTTTGACTTTATTGCCCTCTTTGATGTTCCCTAGTCTTTGCTGACCTTTCAAATACTCCCCTGAGGACTGATGATTCATCTTAAACCCTAATAATTACTTTCTGATGGTTCTTCAGCCTTCTTAAATGTTCCCTAACTGCTACCAGCTCAACCATGTACACTTTAAAGCTTTCTTCTGTTCATCTCCTTTCCTTCATAGTGTCATTTCCCTGCTTATCTTTTAACTTCCCTCTGCCTATATATGCACATAAAAGAAGGTGTCTGTAAAGAGCTGAAGAGGTTCTTTGTAAATTGGCTAGTATTCAGGACTCAAGGGTTTGGCAGGCAGAAGCCCATGAGAAAGGACAGGCAGGAGAACCAGATGGAGAATGTAATTTATTTAAAAGCAAATAAACAAACATGAAAAAAAGGAAGTATAAATATATTTCTACAAAAACTAGATCAAGATGGGAGAACAGCAATGAAACATAAATAATGAAATCTCCTCACTGTTAAGCCATGTTAAACTGTAACATTTCAATCTAAATAAAAAACAAACAAAAAACCAAACAACAAAAAAACACAACAAAACCCATCAAAAGAACCAAAACCAAAACAAACAAAGAAACAAAAGCAAGAAACACAGACAAACAAAACTAAAATAGTACCACATAAATGACACTTGAATTAGTTGACACAGGACAGCACAAACAGACCATTGGGAAAGGCTATTTGTGTCTACTTCCACAATTCCATAAATTCCTTTCAAAGATCAACAGTCATCAGGCCACAGTGGGAAACTGACTTTCCTTTGCAGGGTTTTAATTCATGTGTAAAATGGAAACAGAGATCAAATCCAGAAGAAACAAAAATTCAGTAAGTCAAATTCAAGAGGTTGTCCCATATATGAAGAGGCTGAAAAGACTTAACACACCAATATAACTTACAACCATGAAAGAAAAGATAAAACACAGATAATTTGCACCTAATGAAACATGATACCAAGGAATCCCACTTTCACACGGACAAATGCATATCTTATGCTTAAGCGCCATCCTATGACATGACAGATTTCCAGCAGTACGTGCTGTGTAGAAATAACGCAATATTTTCCTTGAATTTCTTCTTTGTCCTGATGGAGATGTGCCTTTAGGGTAGGGTTTGCCTAAGAAACATAGAACTGTGGTTTACGTAATATTGCCATCTAGTGGCACAATGATCAATTTCAAAACAAGGACAGTGCTATTCAAGGATTTATACGTTATTGTAATGAGTTAACCGAAATACAGTGTTAATAACAGCATGCAAGAAAATGGAGCTCAGTCTTCAGGACTGCAGCAGAGCATGTGCCCCAAATGGTGAGGGCATGAACACAAACCAACGGAGCACTGAAGTATTGAAAAAAGTCACAAACAGGATATGCCACTGGTAGGCAAGACATACACTAACAGCTTCTAGCTGACTTAAAACAAGAAAAATAATAAATGTTCTACCAATTACAGGATTCTGTATGACATAAATCATCACTTAACACAGGCTGCACAATGTCCTTTATGGTTAGTATGCTCAATCAGAAACACCTGTCCCTTAGCCCAATAACTTGATAAATGGCTTAAGCAGGGAAAGCTTAAAAGTAACATAAATGTTCCTCAGATCCAGCTCAGGTGTGTCACAGTTAGTCTGACTTTATCATCCTCCTTTCCCTTTTCAGTCATCAAGGAAAAATAATTACTGTCACATGTGATTTATCTTATCCTATATCTGCAGCCAAGGTAGACCCGAAGGTGCCTATTTGTCTTCAGCAGCTATGAAAGGAGCCTAAGGAGATCAGCTTATATTAATGCCAGCCTAAGCTGATCTCACTGCAGGCAATCCTGAACCAGCTTAGGAAAAACTCAAGGGCAAAATTTACTAACTATACTTTTACAGTTGCCTTAACACGTAGACTGAACTGGCAAGCATTGAATTTAATACTAGTTCTCAACAATTAATGTTTCTCCTTGGACTTTTTCATTTTCAAAAATTAAAATATGCTTTGTAACACAAGGGTGATGCCAAAACAGGAAGAAAACCAAAAGGCAATAGGTTAGGTAGTCAGTCACAGGGCATATGGGGCATGCTGTGGGCCTCCTTATGTAAAGGACATCTGGTAGATGTAAAGGAAAACTCTGGTTTTCATATACCTGATGTACCCACAGATTTGGTGATCAGCAAGGAAACAAAACATTTGGTGGCACCTCCACTAAAATGAAGTGAATCACTGATAGCAGGTCCTCAGTTCTCTTCAATGACTAGAGAGAATGCTTGGTGAGTGCACCAGGTGTAGACATCTAGGAACGTTTCATCCAGTGCCACCTGGACACTCTTAAGTGCTCTCTTTTGCCTTCAGCTTCCATTTCAGGTACAGAGAAGGATCTAAAGATGGATCCTTTGGCCACCAGGAAAACTGAGTGAGAAGACAGTACACAGAAAGAACTTTGATCAAAAAAGGATGCATGATTAGTGGTTATATTGGAAGATATGAAGATTGAAGAGTCTGAAGTTAACTTGGTAAGGAGAGGGAAAAGAGTGTGATTTGATTTGAACAAGAGGAATGTGAAAAAGCTGTAATGTTAAGACACCTTGAAAATTTGTTGGTTAACATTGGATTATGAGCCCATATGTATTGGACAATTTGAAATGTCATCTAATAAAGTATAAACTGATTATTAGTCTGTATTTTGTATTTCAAGTCTGTTTTCAATCAAAAGCTCTCAAACTAATATTCAAACCATAATATGATCCTGAAAGATTTTTATCAGCCCTGGAAGGAAATCTGTGGGTAGAAAAGGTGTTCGGCATACCACAGACTGCTTGAAATCTGACAGAAAGAAGACTATAGAATCCCTTATATATCCACTTTGAAAGGTCACAAGAGAAGATAAATGTTAGCCATAGTTCACGTCAAACAAACCCTCTAGACTCTAATCTCTCTACAACAATGGGGGAAAGAATGAATATATGTCAAAGAGTTAAGGAGGGAGAGCAATATATCTCCCAGAGTACTCAGTCATCTTCCAGAGATCTGCAGCTTTGGGCTGTCTGGATTCACAGTTATTATCTGAAAAACCCTTCTGGATTTCTCTTCCACAAAATACAGGATGAAGAGATATCACTCTCCTGTTACAAAAGAACTTGCGATACACAATTCCAATCACAAACCCAAATCCACCTACCTCTAAAACAACAAGCCTGTGAAAAAATGCTTTGTAATCATAGAACTTGATACAACTGGTAAAGCACAACTTTTCACTATTCTGGTGCTTTTATACTTCTATCTGTCTTCCTAGATTATAATAGTGTGATTGATTCACACAAAATCAGTGTGTTGATTTTCCTGCCCTCTATAGTACACTGGGAAATCTAAAAAAAAAACAACAACAACACCAAACAAACAAACTCACAAAACTTTTGGTTAACTTTTATTATACGGTTTTTAACAGTTTTTTGTGTCTTTTATGTGAAATAGTTTTTCTTGACGTAGAATTACATGCAAAACACAGATGGAATTGCATGAATCATATCTCACTCCTATCTCCATACTCAAGAAAAATATTTTTTTTCCTTAGCCAAATTTTCAAAACTATTTCAAATAAGCACAATTAAAATTTCTCTGTTAATACTTGCACATGATGGCACAAGTTCAGCCTAGGGTAAGAAATAAAGGAAGGTGATAGGTTTGAGGATTTGGGTAAGTGTTTTAGGTTATGGAATACAAAAAGGCACTGGGCTAAGAATCAGAGGTAGGACTGAGGGCTTCTGCTTGGACCTAGGGTGAGGACCTAACAAAGGTGATGCCTTCAACCCTGTTCCGCACACACCACCATTTCTTCCCACTCCTCTGTTGCCTGAGCTCTCTCCTGCCCAACCTCCATCTCAAGGACACTCAACTGGTGAAACAGGGGCTCTCACATTCAACAATGAAGCACTTTAACAAGCATCTTCCTCTCCTATCCACTGCCCTCCCTGCCCCCCTGACTCAATAAGGGGCTTTGGTATAGCAGAGGGTTAGTGATTGGATTTGGAGTTTGTTGTTTTGTTGTTTTTTAGTTTTGTTTTTTTTTCCTGAGGGCCTACAGGGTTGATCGGTGTGGCAGGAGGACATGGACTGACCTGTGCCAGACACAGCTCATGCCAGCTCCACAGTAGACAATATACACACAGTCTATGACAGAATCAGATGAGGTTCTGGAACCTCTGCAAAGAAACATTAGGTAGTAAATGCTGAAGCAAAGGGACAAGGAAAGAGACAGTGATGTTAGAGGAAGACACAGGGGGAAATGACAGAGATGAAGTGCAGAAGAGCAGAAAAATGCTAAAAAATTGCAGCCCAAGTATGTGCTGAAGGAAAAAAAGAAAAAGGAGCCTGAGCTCATATATTCAAATACCAGACTCAACAGGGGCAGAGAAAGGAATCAAGAGGAGGTATGAGTCTAAAAGGACATCAGTTGGAGGAGGAATACATATTGGACTGGTTAAGAAACAAGTAGCATCAAAATAAATGAAACAGCTACATACCAGCCTCAGTATCCCACATCCCCCATTGTCTCACCAAAGGATCTGAGCATAATTCAGCAAATGGATTAGGGACATGAAAGGGGAGACCAGCAATGCCCAAAGGGTAACCAAGGCATTTTCTCTCCTTGTTTGGTTTTGGTTGGGTTTTTTTGGAAAGAGGGGGAGGTTACAAAAACAGGATTGTTAATTGGCAATTAATTACACTGATTCAAATTCACTGATACAAGCCTGTTTTTCTTGTTCATCGCAATTGTCTCCTCAGACTTCATAACCTCACAAACTCTGCCCTTCTTCTGCCTCCTAGTGGGCCTAACATATGTGAACCAAGATTAAGAAAGAATTCTAGCACTTCAGGCTTAGAGTTAGGGTCTTAAGACCTTGCCTTAGGGTGACTAAGGCTTCAGGCGTTTCATTAGGATTTCTGCTTAGGGGCTTGCATACAGGCCAGGGCTGGGCGTGAGCTCACCTTTGAGGCTTATGATTTAGGCTTTGAGATTTGGGAAAGGCTTCAGGTGAATGTTCTGTGTCTGGTTAAGGTTCCTGAAAAAGCAGCAAGGTGTGAGCCACATTTTGGGTGTTCAAAAAATTACCTTTTTCAGTCAGTCTTCTTTTGGTTGTCTTATACAGAATAATTGTTTGATTCTTCTGTTTGTGATATACTTCTATTAAAAGTTTATATCAAACCATGTTTTGTTTAAATCTTAATTTCTTGTAGTACTTTTATACTAGTTGTGGCAGTTTTGACTTAATTTGCTTCCTTATTTCTTTGGATGCTCTGCTCATACATTTCCTTGAAGTTTGTGAACTGTTTTAAGGATCTACTGTGCCATAACTGAAAGCAGAAGCCAGGACATATTGCCTGTGAAGCTAATTAAAACTTGATAGGACAAACGGAACGAGGGATTGTGCACACAAATTGCACTTCTTGCTTGTGGCCAGCAAAGGGAGCTGTTAAGCCCTCCAAACTGCTGCATCCCAAATACTAAAGCATAACGGGAACTTGAACTTGAGTGTTACCGCTAGAACAAACGTGTCTAATTAAATTGCTTATTGCCTGGGCTTATTCTGTTGTTTATACATTAAATACCGCTTTCTGACTAGGTGTCTGTCATCGTCCTTCTGTGACACATTTGAGTTGTAACTGATAAACTGATCTTTTGCTCTTCAGTAACAACATGTTATTTAGGCTGCATCTTATCTCCTTGAGGTAGTGACGAAATTCTTCTGCTTTCGAAAGATAACTACAAAGCCTACTTTGTAACACACTAGTTGCATGAATATTAGAATTTATAGATCATTAAATATTCTTTTTTGGTCTTTCATCAACTCACTATGCACTTAAACATAATAAAGAAAACAAGGTGCCCTTTTTACTTCTCTGTGAAAATCCAAAAGACAGGAAAATAGAAGTATATGCCTATAAAATGCCAAGGTGCCACTTTCTTCTGTTCACTCATTAGTAAAATTTGAACCATCTGTCTTAACATTGCCAAGGTTAAGGAAAAATAAACTTTGCTGTATAATGCTATCCATTCACACATATTAATAGCATTACAGATGATCTGGTATTTACTCAGCATGTGCTCGAACTGCAACTGAGCATTATAAAAATACACTGAAAACCTTTGTTCATTCTGTAAAATTGCTATGACAAAGGGACTATGTTTGTATGACAGAAACAAAAATTTGTGAAGCCATTTGGAATAAAAAAACCCAGAAAAGTATGTTATCAAATTGTAATGGAGCTGCAAGAGAAGAACCACAGCTCTGAAACACAGACAAATTGGTTGTAGTTTAAATACCTGTGGCGCAAGCAGAATGCCAACATCTGAATGGCATAACACTGATTGCTGCCTTAGAGTTGTTTCATGAAAACATGTCAAAAGCCCTGGGACACATAGAACTAGAATAATTCAGGCATGTCATTTTGTTGAGTGGGAGTTGTCTCTCCAGCTGAAGCTATAAATTCCAATTTGAGCTGATTTAACATTCCATTATAAATTAGATGAAAGAATTATCTACTCTTTCCATTAACAGTTCAGCTCCTGACTTTGCCCTCAGTCCTTATTTTGAGCTCACTCCAACCCCCATTAGATTCACAGAGATAATCCAACTTGCTAAACTTTCAGAAAACTTCATTTCCCTTTCTCATGCATCTCTCTCACACGCTCAAAAAAGTGAACTGTTTTGTGCCAGGAAGCTATTTCAATTTCACTCAGTCCCAGGAATGCCTCAAGAGGTAGGATCGTTCAACTTAAAGTGGGGTGAGAAAAGATTGATGGTACTGCTCCATGTAGCTTCACTTTCAGCTCCTGGTGTAAGTGTGAAACAGATCATTTATAAGGAACCTGCTTCCACAGAAATCAGCATAGGATTTTATTTTTTACAGATAGGATCTTCTGTTGAAAGAAAAATTAGACATCCTAACAGGAAAATTTGGACTCACCATGACTGAAAATGTGTATTCAGCTACTAGACTGAATCTATTTAGCTAACTCAGAATTTATCATATTCTTCTCCTTCAGTTCATTACTCTGCTGTTCTCACTGTCCTCTCTTCTTTTAGCTGCAGCAGACAAGGCCCCTCAGTTTTATACTGTTTGAATTATTTTATATGTTTTACAGTTGGACTCAATGCTCTTAAGGGTATTTTCCAACATAAAATGTTATATAATACTATGATTCCATGAATGTTGCTTTATTGTGTCTCCCTCAAAATGTCTTAATCATTTCCTCTTTTGTTAAATATTTCTACTCCTATACAATCTGCCTACATGTCTCAATATACCTGTAGCAACATAAATGTGGAAACAACACACAAGGATTTAGAGAACTCATGACTAACCTACTTGAGTCCTGTTTCAGTCAACTGCAATGAAGAGAAAAGGCATGGCCTGCTTTCCGCATGACAATACCTTAGTCCATGGCTACTCTTCTTGAAAAAGCATCCCCTTACTCAGAACACAAATGCCTCAAGAGCAATTTTTCCCCTCTCTCACAGATTCCTAGATATATGCATCGTTTCTATTTCTCACAATATTTCATGAAAAGAAAAGGCACAGTGTGACTCTGGAGCACCATAACCTGAAAAAAACAGGAACCTGGACATCCTGAAACCTGAACAGCAGTGCTTGGCAGTACAGTTTTCCAAAAACAAACATCCTTTCAATCACAAAAAGATCTAGGGGTTATTGGCCTCTGTTGATATGAAAATCTTTAAGAGGAAGAAAAAGCCCTTTTGAAAAGATAGAAGTCTTTGAGAAAGGTCCTCCACCCTAAGAAAGCAGATATGGATTTTATCAGCTTTCCAGAAAATCTCTGCTTTTATAAATTAGCCAAGTAAAAATTATATTCACAAATATGTTGGTTTCTGAGTTCCAGTATAGAAGTAATAATAAAGCACAAAGCAGTACACAAAAGGCCTTTGATTATCAATTCTGAACCACATAAGTATCATCGAGATCAAGTGATACATTTCATCTTCAGTAGAGGCACACTTCAAAAACATCTCTAAAACTTTGACCTCATTTAAATCAAGGGAATCAACTGAAAACAAAGTTGCTTTCAATAGAAACCAAAATTTATGCAGAGAGCTGAAGGCATATGTTTAGGTTCTGTCTTTCCTCACATGAGGGAAAAATTGAAGCAGGAAAGGCAATAAACCGCAATGAAAAATCACAGGTTGTTACTTCATTATGGCCAAGAATGTGGTATCTGCATTCTTACTATCCAATCTAAGTAAACAAATACATTTAGAGAATGGAGTACTATTGATCACCACTAAAATTATGCAAAACTCACTTTTGTGACTTGCTAGACTGTGGAAAATCTGTTCAGTGAGTTCCTAAGAAAATTTGAAGCATTAAATGGCTGGTGAAAAATAATAATGGGAATATGAAAGTGAAAGATATTTCTAGATAATTTAATCTTTTCCTGTTCTAGCATGGGAAGCAAGATTGTTATTTATTTTCTATAAATGCAGCACCTTCCATCTTCAAGCCACTTAGATTTCCTAATTATTTTTTTCTTTTTGACAAATAATCTCTTCACTGGTTGGAGAAAAATCTTCTAATTTCTAGTCCTAATTTACTTGTTGACATTCTATTGAACTTGCATGACAGGCATGTAAGTATTTCTTCCCCTCACCTCACATTTGCTATCAGAACTATTATCTCCTCTCAGGTCTCATTTCATTAGGCAAAAGAACCATGTATTGCTGGGTCCTTCTCTGCCTGAGGGATCCTCTGTTTTCCATCATGAACCAAGACACTGTATTTGCACTTCTTCTGGCATGATTTAATTTTTCTTGAATATGGATAGTCCAAATGATATGCAATATTTCAGACACTGATAAAATTTTAAAGTGGTGTTATGTCCTCTGTGTCTTCCACTTAGAGTCTGCAGTACTTAACAGAGCTGTCAGGGTAATCCAGATTCTCCAAGACTGGCAAAGTGGTTCAGGAGACTTGCACTAGGCATATAGAATCTTTAAACAACTAAGAAAGAAGAATTATTTTGAAAGCTGAAGTGAACTGCCTGTTTCTCTCACTGTGAATAGTGTGGTATCTTGGTCCATCAGAGATGAGAGCAGAGACCTCACCATGCAGAAAGATACCACAAAATCTCTGGATGCTCCATTGCCTTTCTAGAAAATGTAATTTTTTCACCTTTTACTAATTCTTTCCTGTGAGAGGAACATGCATGTATTTCCCTGGACTACTGTGGTACTGTGTCCAGGTCTTGGCTCTACTGTGCAAGAGGCACACAGGCATACAGACGGCCACCGGGGTGTTGAAGAGCCTGGACCATCTTTTCTGTGAGGACAGGATGAGAGATCCAAGGCTGTTAAGCCTGAAGAAGAGAAGTCTCAGAGTCTATTTAATCAATGTGTATAAATACCTGAAGGGAAGGCACAAAGTCACGTGCTTTTTAGCGGTGCCCAGCGACAGAACCAGATCAGTGGACACAAACTGAAACACGGGAAAGTCTGGCTGAATGGGAAGCACTTTCTTTCCTGAGACAGTGACTGAGCATTGGAACAAGTTGCCCACATGTTGTCCTGGGCAGGGGTAGCTGGATCACATGATCCTCAGGAGTCACTTGTAGCCTCAGTTACTCTGTGCTTCTGTGCCCCAAGGAGGCCAAACCATTTGCTTGCACAGTAGTCCAGGTGCTGGAACTCAGCCCCAAAAATGAGATGAGGGTTCTGGGTCAGCAAAAACGTGAAATCACACCGTGTTCTGTTTGCAAGGATAACATTGCCACAAACTACAGTGTTTTGCTTTATTGTATGAACTACCTCTTTGAGAGCATTTCTAGAAGTAGCATGTCTGTGGAGGTACTATTTTTCCTAAAACATCAGCATATCTGATCAATTACATCATTATTGTTTCCCGTGCAGGCATGTGTCCTTCCTTCTTCCCAGAATTTTAGATCTTGTTAACAGTTTTCTGTCCCTATTCTTATAAATAAATGAAAATGTTTTCAATTTATGATTTGCTTTTTTCTTGGTTTGTTTTCAACAGAACACACTTCTTGCTCCTTCTGTGGAAAAGCATATTCCCCCTCATTTTGTTTAGAAGTGGATTACTTTTTCCATTAACTCCAGTGCGTATCATGGTCTTCCTGTTTTGAAGCAAGCAGTCCTTTTTCAGTGCTACAAAATCACAAATAACAGATCTGGACCAATATTACTCCCCAGAGCTCGACTGATTTACACCAGCAGAGTCCTCCAGACTCAGATATTTTAATGCTGTACTTTCATATCAAATATGTGAAGCATAGGTTTTTTTAATTAAATAAACCCAGCAACTTTAGGGATCAACAGGCCATAGATCTGAAGTTCGTCTTTTCCTTTTGTCCCAGATGTCTGACCAAAAACAAACCAAACAAACAAAAAAACAAACAAACAAAATCCAGAACCAATCTTCAATCTTCTTCAATCTGGTATTAAGAATCAGTTTTCTTACAATTTTTCATAGCAATACAACTATGTTTTGTAGCAGGAAGACATGAGAAATTATTTTTATGCTCGTTGGGCATTGTGACTTAAAGTATCATCATTCATTACTATATTTTCCCTCCACCTGGTGATATTTCTTTCTCACTGGTGTGGAGAGAGGGAGCTGAGCAATGAAGCTAGGTTTCTGAACATAATATCAAAAAATCTGGTGGAGGAAATAATCATGTAACAAACAACAACCATATCAAAAGGAACAAATGAACATGAAACATACAGGTTGCTCTGAAAACTTGTTCTGTGTTTTCATCTCCCACATCCACAGCAATTGGAAAAATTGTTCCCGAGTTTAACATTGAGATAAATATCACTGTCACCACACATTGCATGTTTGTAGGTTGTTTATAATGGAATTTACAACAGGAAATGAATTTCAGTGTACTTCAGGAGAGTTCTTTAGCAATATTTTTATAGTTAAACAGTTTCCAGGATTCAAGCTGGAGTTTTAGACTCTGATGTACTCCAAACCTTCCTTTAAAGGCATATTAGAGACAACAGAGAACATTTTTGTAATGCAAATGCTGCATTTATAACAAGAGAAGTTTTAATTTACTGATAACAGAGAAATCTACTTACAATAAGTCCCTGGTTGCTACCATGTTGGACCATATCATCTTCCCAACAGAGCACATTCCCCATCCCTGCTGAAATGAAGGAACAAGAGCAACATGGTCATATGAATCGCTCTCTGATCTCTCTAATTTTATGGATTAGAACTTCTCCAAATAGTGTAAACCTAGGCTGATTCTTACCTCTAGACCCTGCTGTATTTCTTATTTATAGTGTGGAAAGATTAATATCACCTGCAGATCTTCAATGAATTACTTCAGCTCTGACCTTATGTTGCAAAGACCTGCCTCCAAATAAAGCCTACAGAGTAAGTGGAGAAGTAGATATCAGATTTTTAGCATTGTGTATACCCAGGCTACAAGAAAACCAAAACTACAGCAATGGGAAGAACTATGTCAAGAATACTTTAAATAGAAGTTGAAATGCTACACAACTCTTTTACATCCTAAATTAAGCTACTGCCTGAATTTTTGTCTTAAAATACTTGAAAAATGGATTTTTTTGTAAAACTCACATGCTATGGTTCCAAGTAGAAAAATTAAGTCTGCTACCATGAATAAAAAATACAGTAAGTCCAGTAAAAAAAAAAAAAAAAGGGTGTTTTTTTGTGGTTTTTTTGGGTTTTTTTTTGTTTTAATAACTACCCAAGATTCTTTTCAAACACTCTTAAGTTTATATACTTAATGTTTACGATGTTTTTCTTTAATCAGGAAACAGAACAAGGATTTACTTGGTTCAGAAAGTCCATTTACAAATTATCTGTCCACACAAAAATCTGTGGATCAAGTTTACAGTGGTATTGAATGCACTCGTATTTTTTCTTTTATTACATTAAAATAGAGTCACTCAAAAATTGCACAAGTTTTGGTGACAAAAAATTTTGGTGACAATTTTTCCCATTTCTGATTAAGAAATCAAATTAAATATAATTACTTTTTTCTTATATTATGCCAACTTATATTTTATTTCCCAGCCTGAGAAGGTTTTGGCTGTGGTTTTCAGTCCAGGAAACTTCAACAAAAGATTATAGAAAACGGGTCAATGCCATCACATAGAATATAAAATATGAAACACTTCATAAAATCCACTTTAGATACAATAGATGACTCAAGTTTAGGATAAGTGGTAACAGAGATAAGAATAGTAATGGATGGTAACACATTGTTCAGAATAATCATTCAAGCATTTACAGGAAGAGTCTTCCCAAAATACATGGCACATTGGCCTTGCTGCTTCATGCTCTTATCAGCTTAAACTCAGACCTAACTCCCAGGTTCTACATTTGTGTTACCTCTCATGAACACCATCACTATTGATAGAAGCCCTAAATTACAGCAACTCCAGTACAAAGTATCCCAGCTCTGACGCAGACTTTGTCCAAGACCCTGGGCGTGCTGCCCAAAAGCCTGCTCTGAAGTTCCTGAGTAACAAAATGAGGATCGTCATTTCTCTGTGACAAGGAGTTGCACTGAGGATAAACATGCTGCTTTCTGAAGAACACTTATACAGTTTGGTGCTCAAGGTATGATCAAGAAAATTCATTCAGTCATTTCCTATTTGATCTTCATCCAGTACAAAACAAGGAAGCCAGATTGTGGAGGACTAATCAGAGAAGAGAGCCAGGAGCATCCTGCACAGCTGATGGTGATAGCTAACAATATATACACATCCAGTCATGAGTTTGACTTGCTTGTAAGAAAATTTGAGACAGTGGCTAATCTCTTGGGCTGAACTGCATGAAACACTGTCAGGTCCCCCAGATGTCAGCTGAAAATGCTTTTCAGAGCATAGGCATCTGAACTGAACAGGATATGTAATTTGAAAGTACACCTGTTGTTTGCAGGAGCACCCACATTTGCACAATAGCACTCATCCAGAGAACAATTTTAGAAAGACTATGGTCTATAATAGCTTGGACTAAAATTCAATCTTCCTGACTGACAGTGTCCCATGTAAGTTCTGACAGTGGCCAATGTAAGTTCCTCCATGGATACTTTGACAGAGAGCAACAATTTCTGACTCATGATTTTAAAGCCAAAGGTGTTGTCCTCCATGTATTTTTCTTGTAGCCGGTCAGACAACCACTTTTGCAACCCTTCCAAACTTTAGGCACCTACAACATCCTCATGAAAGGATTGTGTAGAACACCGGGTGAAGAATCAGCTTCTATTTTCTTTCCTGTTTTAAATCAGGCACTTGCTGGTTTTATTCAATGCTGTCTATTCTGTAGACATAGTATCATGGACATAAACATTGATAGGACCGGGGAAGAAAGTGCTCATGTTGAAAATAAAGGAGGCAAGAGAGAATGGGCCAGTTTTGGTCTGTATTAATATCAAAAGTTTTTGAGGGCAGGAACAAATAGTTTACAGCAGCCTTGCTGTGACATGAGTGAGTAATTACAGCTGCCATGGAAAAAATTAGCATAAATTAGTAATCTCTCACTAAAAAATTATCTATTTTTTCTCATTTTAAGAACTTTTAGTTGTAAAGGAGATAAATACCAGAAGATAATCACTGTTTTCTATTTTTAGTATTTCCAAACACTGAAACAACAACATTTGGAAGTTTACACAGTACAAGTAGATACAGCTCCTAATAAAGTAATCTTTGTGTAGTTCCTCAAAATTAAATATAAACTATCACCAAGCAACTTTCAGCTGACAGTACACACGATATTGAACACATTTTTTCTATGTATTCATTTTAACATTTGCATAATTTTCTTTAAGCATCCTCCTATAAACAAAGCTGATAACATAGCCAGTTACTGCTCAGCTGAAATTTTTCTTTGATAATTTGTAACAATAGAAACATGGAATAAGCTGCACAATTTTATTCAGTTGCTTCTTGCATACATAATTGTTCAGAATTTAAATATTTCACATAATCAAGCATCATTTAGCACCATAGCTATTTTAAAAATATTTTTTAAAAAGTAAAAAAAAAAATAATTAAAAAAGCACCTGTTTGTTACTTCCTTAAAAAGTTTTAATTCTCAACACTACAGGAAAGGTGATTTTAAAAAAGAGGATCCGGTACTCCAGTACTGATTAAATTAACAACACAATCTCTGAACTCATTTTTCATGAACTTCTCAGGAATTTCCAGCAGTGTATGGTACATTGAATGCATGCTTCTTCCACACAAAGCAAACAGCAGTAAGTTTCTGGCTTGGGCCACACAGTAATTAGATGATAGTTACAGGCAATCTGCAGCTATATTTAACCTAAGAAAAGATACATAGATAAAATATCTCTTCTGTGTTCCTTCAGTGTAGTTGTGCATAAAAATGAAAATAACTTTATTTTTAAAGAAAAGCAGATCAACTAGAAAGTGGATAAAATTATGCTATGGCCATTTAAACTCAGTTGATAGTGATTGCAATAGCTACAGTTTACCTCAATATGATCAGTAAAGCAGGATGAAGGAAATATATGAAGGTTCTTGCTTATTTTTTTTTTTAATATTCTAAAATAAGATATTTTACTTTGTGCACTCATGCCAGATTAATCCAGACTCTGGCATATTATGTCCTTTAAGCTTTGAAAAAAGAGTTGCTACTGATACAGGATAATATGTATGTGTGTGTGTGCGTGTGTATTTAGCCTTCTCTGTGCTGCTTAAGAATACTGTATTAAGGCTGCTATTATATTACATTACATTACATTACATTATATTTTATTATATTAAAAGTGAAAGCTGCATGCAGAAGTTCCTATTTTTATAGTATTTCTGCATATGTTATTTTTAAACATGAACATGCTTCCACCAGACTGATTTCCACACATCATCATACTGATTCATCTGAGATCCCACATGGCTCTCGGGTGCCACTACAGAAAAGCATGTGTTCCCATAAGCTTCACATCATATTTGCAGCCCTAGGTTGCTATCCCTAGTACCTTTGGAGGAGATTTCAAATGGCACTTGATGGCAGTGATTTGGCAAGCAAACCTAGCAGTAAGCATTAACAGGAGTAGGCTAAACTTCCCTCAGCTATAACCCATGGAAGAAACAATCCAGTGGGCAGCCACACTGACTTTGTACAGCCTAAGAAAAAGCTTGAGGATTATTTTACTCCTCAGAAGACTCCAAGACCAGCTCAAATTTAGAATGTAACTTCCTCAAACCAAAGTCAGGACAGGCATTCAAACCTCTCCTATAACCCTACTACCATAATCTCACTCTTCTGATGTGAGTATAAATAAGGCTTCTTAGTGGTCTTTTTAACATTCTGATAAGGAAGGGCTTGTTTGGCAACTTGCAACCTCATGCAGCAAGCGAAAATAAAATTAAAAAACTACAAAAAGTTCTAATTCTCATTCTTCTCTTCTAATTGATAGTAGCACACACGGGAACTCACCCGGTCACTCAGGACCATTTTGGAGTTACAAAAGAACAATTAACAAAATTAAGAGGTCACTAAGAGATGGCTTCAGCAACTTGACTGCCAGAAGGAGTAGTCAAAGTACCTTTGGTTGAGATGGCCAGTAAAGAACAATTCTCTATGACCACTTCTATTGATAAATGGGAATATGATGGAGATATTAATCCTTTCAGAGTAAAATATCAGTAAATGCTTGTCTTTTTGTGATATTCTGACAAGTATGGAAATATATTATAGTTTGGTAAACCACAGACTAATCAGCACCTAAACAGCACCATAACTCCAGATTTATTGCTTCACTCTGTAAGACAGCATAAAATTGAATGATGCAAGAATATCTCACAATAATAATTTCCACGTTCAACAAAGAATAAAATAGACAAACCCTGTTAGAAAAGAAAGTCAGAAGGTGTTGAAATTAGTACTTTGAAGAGAAGGAGAAGTCTTGCTGTGATTTGAGCAATTAATTTTGGTCAGTAAACTGTGGAAAAACTCTGTTCTCCTGTCCAATTTAGCATTGTTCAGTTGTCAAACTAGATCAAGTCTAATGAGAATTTGCTACTTTTCCTAAAGTGGCTTGTGATCCGTCATGCTAAAAATATTCCAGGAAGTCAAAGTTTAATTCAGGCAAAAATCAGCAGTGAAAAGTTGATCTGCTCTTGACTGCCAGAGTTGAAGACAAATTCTTACAAAAGAAAGCCATGTCAACTGTTTGTTATCCTTCTTCAACTTAATATCTCTTGACCTGAAAAATTATGGCAACTAGTTAATTAGTGTTTTTTCTTTGAGAATGATCAAAAAAAACATTCTTTAAACTTGCCTTTTTATAATCATATCTGTTTAGCTTGCATATTCTTTTAAATTTGACATGGTCCTAAGTCCCACAATGTATTGAGGCTACTTTCTTGCACTTCTTAAATACTGTTTTGTATAGGTTTACATTATGTACAATTGACAACATTCTCAGTGCATTTGTTGATATCTTGCCAAAGTGATCAGCCTCAGAACAGCCCAGCATCCCAAAAATTCCATTAGAGCATCTCCTTCACCCAAAAGAACATTCTTTATTTTTAAAATAAGTATTATGAGTGAAACACCTTACACTCTGCCAAAAGTAATTTCTGTCTGATTTCCCAGTTCTATTATAGCAATCATCAAACCTCCAAATCAGTCAAGCTTCTACAGTACAATTGCATTCCAATTAGGCCACTAGAATTACTTTTGAGTAGTCAGGGCACAAGACTCTACACAGTACATTTCTCCAATTCCTACACTAAAACATATTCAGTATTCATGCACAAATAATACTTTCAACTTGTATATTCCCTAGAAATGCTCTACCACAGTTGTCACCACCTCTGAAGTCATGGTTCTGCACTTGCTAGAAAAGGCAGGTCTGCTCATCATCAGTGCCTAGAATGAAGAAATGGTGGCTTCTGTTATGACTACAATTATTCAATCACTATGGAAGTTGGTATATTGGACATGATAAAGCATTAGTCTTCCCTGCAAATTTCTTATATTGTTTTGTTTTGTTTTGTTTTTTCTCAGTCTTGAATATATACATGGATATAAGAACGTTAGATTCCCAAAGCCAGCTCAATATCTCTTTGTCCTCTGCTAATTCCTCAGATGAGCCTTATAAACCTTTATGAACAAGCATTACACTTGTTTCCCAGAAGGTATCCTGATCACAGCTTCACGATTTTACTATTTCAAACAAGCCATATCCTCCCCTGCCCCAAACACAATAAAATAAATATTTTAAAAGAAGATCCAAAATCCCACTATCTAAGCATACAAGGTTTTTTCTTTGGAGAATAGATTTTACCTCTGTTCTTATCTTGTCAAATTATTTCAAAATAGGAATGCTGCTAAGACACAAACATTATTTATCACCTTAATTCATTCACTGACTTTAAACATGCATGTACCAGCAACTAGAATTATGTGAGTTGACTACGTTCATAGACATGAGGTCTGCAGATGGACAAAATCCTGAGTAATGCTGATGAGAAGTTTAAATCAGTATCTCATGAGAATTGTTTGACTATTTTTTCTCATATATGTCCAGGAGATATTTCTTCGTGTCTATATGAAATCTTTCTATAACCTTGTCATATTTTGCATTCCTTTGTAATACTCATAAATTCAAATGCCAAAAATTTCAGTTGAAGAATTACCTCATAGTCATCTCCTACAAAATGCAGGTTTCTCACCTTTTTGAACTAATAACTGCTTCCAAAATATATGCATAGACATCCAATTGGCATATTTTGAAATTTGCAATTATACTCAAAGTTCATAACATCAGTATGGAACAACTTTTTCCAAGGCTTGCTTTGATTTTGATGTGGCTTGTTCAAATGTAATTTTACTGTTAAATATGGACTAATTTTAACCAGGTATAGTTGTACAGAGGTGAGAATCAAAATTTAAAGTGTACTGACATCCTTTCCTAAACCGAAGTTCCTTATTGGGTTTATATCTAGAGTTTCCTAAACTCTAAGAAACAAAAATAATTAGCAGAGGTAAATAGATGAACGCAAACAATGTTATATACCATCACAGAAGTGGAAAACAAGCATACTGCAATTTTAATTAGCATGTGATGAACTGTGGCTTAGGACGTGATAAACTCTGACTTAAACTGAAGGCCTTAAAGCACCACAGACTTTAAAAACAACAACCAAACCAAACCAACAGAAAAAACCAAACCCATAAAAATCGAAAAAAAAAAAAAAAAAGGAGTGGAGTATCTCTTACAAATAAAGCTATACTGCCAAGGGGGAAAAGGCGCGGAGAAAGCTTGCTACTGGTTTGCAAGGTTCAGTATGGACTCTGATAAGCAAAGGCTAAATTTCAAAGCTGGAGGGTTCTTTAAGTGGCAGCCACATCTTTGACCCCACCTAAAATTCTATGATTTAGAGAAACAGATTATATACAAAGCCAAATTCCCTAAATATCTCAGGCTTACAGCAAAAATGACCTCTTAGGTGCCCATTAGATAGGTTACTAAAGCTGTTTGGCACAAGGTTGGCCTAATAGGTGTCACTTCAATGTAGTTTAATGACGAAGCACTACTGAATTCTGCAGTAACTACAGCTTCAAATAACCAGGTGTTTCACTGTGTCATCCACCTTATGGCAAAATTAGACAAACAAATGCAATCTGCCACTAAAAATTTCACACTGGAAAGGAAAGGCTGCCCATGCCTCATCAGCCAAAGAAAATGATGTAGAAAAAGGGAAATGGAAGGAAAACAACAGGGAAACACACACACATTAAAAATGGGGGCATTTAATTTGCTTTGGCTTGTTGGTTTTTTTTAAGGAAAAATCCATCATAGTTCCAATTTTAAGAGTTCTTGGAGAAAAGAGCTAGGTTTTTATATCCACTCAAAATCACTGTCATTAATCAAATAAAAAAAACCTCATGAGTTACATTTCAGTGATGTAATCCATTTGTTTAGATGTACAAATTGAGTAACTTTCAGTCTTAATTTTGAAGGCTTGATTATAAATTATGATTTTGCAAAGCAGGGACCAAGATCTTTCTTTCATAATCCAAATTACGTTATTCTCAGTGCTCCAAACTCTACACCCATAGTTAAGAGTGTCATTTTAAAAGCAGTAGAACAACATGATGCTTCTCCACTGCTCTCGTGTCCTTCACATAGTCTCTCTGTGGATAGATTTGAGAAGTGAAGTGATCACCTCAGTCCTGCATCAGGGAACACAAGATACAGGAATCATCATTTAAGTAACCTGAAATTTTATGAATCCTCTTAGAAACACTGGTCCGAAAAAATTTATCATGATTCTGTGATTTTCACCCTTGGTCTTCTAATTAATCCTCCACCCACCTTGGTCCCAGACTGTTCCTGGAACCCAGTCATCCTTTATCCTATGATTATCTGGTGATGTTCTGTGACAGATTTTCTGTCAGCACACATGGCCAGCTTGGTCACAACACTGGTAGAAAAACTCAGTGTCCAGTAATATGGATTCATAGCTGCTGTCTCACAACTGCTTTCCTTTTCTCCCTTCCCAGTTCCAAATTGACAGACAATAGAACTCTACAAATTTGATTACATTATTTTTGACTTCTAAATTTTCAGAATATAAATTTAAAATTCCTCAAAATGGATATTCCTTGCAAAATGGATATTCATCTGGGAATAGAAAATATCCTTTCTGGTCTCAGAGTAGAGAAGGTGACTAAGAAAACTTGAGCAAAATCCATCTCTTTCTACTAGACTTCTGGGAGGGTGAAAACTGTTGATCGGTGCCAAAGCCATGGAACAGAAATATAACCTCTCCTCAATGATCTTTCCTGCTTTAACCTACTCCTACCACTTCTGGCCTACATGTTATTCTTCCTTCTACTTCTCTCTATAAATCCTCACCACTCAGAAAACAGACTTAAAGAAACTACCTTTGTTTTCATTGTCAGACAAGGAAGAGAATTAAACCAACACCACTAAAATATCCCCATCTTTCTGCTGTTCTGCTCCTTGAGACTCTGACATGTCCTTACAGTTCTACATTCTTGTTCTCAGAATTTGGCCCAAGCTTTACTATACCTCTTGATTATGAAATACTGTGTATGCAAAAGCCCATGTAAACAAAGCAAACTACAATCTGTTGGTTTTTTTTTTATGAGAAGAAAATGTGCTAGAAAAATGTAAGATGCAACCCCTTTAAAATGTTAAGTTAGAGCCCTTTCAATAACAATTGACATCTTAATTGGATCTGATTATGTTCTATATTGTGTCATGTAATGAAGGACTTGAACCTCATTTTTCCTAAAGATATTATATCTTCTGGAATTTCAACATTAGTTTATGCTGTAAGATAACACAGCAATGAGAATCTTTCACTAAAATTAAGCATGTCCCAGTGGTTGTTGAACTGTATTTTCCAGCATTTCCAAAAGCACATAGCTTTTCAAGCCAGGGATCTGACATATCTAAAATTCCAATGTTGTTTATGACGGATGATTTCAATTAACACATACTGCCAAGCACTTGTTTTTCAGAAGCCAGAGACTGCTGAAAATGGAATCAAATTCCAATTTTTATCAGACTTGCCTCTCTGATAAAAATTAACCCCTTAAACTGAAATATTTTAACAGTGATGGATGTAGAGAAGTTAGAAGGTGAGGGATCACAATAAAAATCACAATTTGATTCCAGAAATTGGAGGTTGTTCTGTTAACACGTGTGCATTCAAAGCCATAAGCTTTAGTTCACCACCATATATTACCTGTTTGCTATAAAATAAAGGTTGACATGGCAATTATTTTAGATTTCGTAGCTCGTTTTGTGTTAAATTTTGGTTTAGAAGGACCTATACAAGTTTCTCTTTTTTCCGTTCTGGTTAGTTTCCAATTTTCATAACTCCAATTCTGCTTTTAGGCAATGAGTAAAAGTCCTGAGCAAAGTTTAGCCAGGATTATCAAGTTTTACTTCCATAGGGATTAGAACTAAATTCTTACCAGTTTGGCCTAAGACATGAGCAACATTGGAAATCTGGCTTTACTTCTTTCAAAAAATGAAAGGCCTGCCATAAAAGCTGATCCACAAGTCCTCATAACAGGTGCTCTTCAGACTACATAGTTAATAAAAAGTCTGTCACAACACCAATCCTTCATAAAGTATCATTCTTCCCATATAGGTGTTTTTAATTTTAGTGGAATACACCTGCATTGTGCATTTTACAGAGGAAGAGGACATGAATTCTTAATAATTCACATGTAATTAAGAGGTGTAAAATGTTTTGTTTTGAAATAAAAATAGATTATGTTCTTCCTTTTGAATATAAATAGGAACTCAGCGCACTAATGGTTATTTAAATCACTTTGATTCTCTTTGATGAATTCTATGCTAACAAAACGTCTTTTCTTCGCATCATCAGCATAACAAAGCAAGATATTCATAAATTTGCACATTTCTTCTACACTGGAAAATCCACTTCCTCCAGTTTTGTTCCCTTAAACCCGGCACTGACAACACCTAATCTGCCTATCATTACCTTCTGGGGTTTTTTTGTTTTTGTTTTTGGTTTGGTTTGGGGTTTTTTTGTAGGTCACTGAATAGTGTATTATTGTAAGGTTCACCTATTAAACATAGTCCCTGTTTGGGAGGATTGTTTTCCCTTGTTTTTCCCTCCGAGAGACTGCTTGGCTCCAAGCTTCTCATACTATTAACTACTATTTACTCTGCTCTTTTATTTCTGCCACTTGAAGTCCCATGAAGGAATTCCTTAAACTGAGAATCCTCAGCTTCTTCTTTTCAATTAATCCAAACACAAAGTGGTCTACTGAGCTTGTTTTGCATAACAGTATCCACGCATCTTTGCTAATTTAGGAAGCTAAGCAGCTAACATTTAGAGCTTTTGTTATCCAAATCCATCAGGTAAACAGTGATCCAAGGACCACACTGCAAGAGAACTCTATTTTGCATCGCATCTTCTGTGAAACAGATGCTTTACCAGACCAGAAGGAAAGGTATATTAAAAGTTTGTTTCACTCCAGACTTAGAAACCACTGAAGAGTTATTTTTAAAAGTATTTTTGTCAGAACAGAATTTTTTAATATGGTCATGATGATTTCCCTTACAATTTGAAAAGGAAAATGCCTTTAAAATTGTAAGATTCCACTTCTATGAGATTTAAATGTTTTAATGTCATGAGTTCAATTAACTATATCATACCAGTAGAAATACAGTGTCAGTGACTTTGGAATCTGATTCAGACAGAGTGGGGATCCTCCCTTCCTCCCTCCCTCCCTNAGCTCTACAACTGGCTCTTTTTAAACCCATCTCCAAGGCACATCCAAAATTCCCTCACTCCAAAATAACACTACACTAAACCTGTGTTAACTTGTCCATTACAGATTGAAGTTCCTGGAAGAGAAAACACCAAATGAGGGGAGTGCTAACATTCCCAACTGCTTTCTCATAATCTCCCTTTGGTTTCTCAGGACACTGAGATGATCTCCAGCTCTAAGGGACACAGCTGCACTCATACGTGGCTGCAGGTGAGATACAGCCATGGCAGATAACCTGAAAGATCTAGCAGTGTGTTTGGGTGATTACATTACTAGAATAGTCAAAGCATCTAGAATATTTCTTTCCACTCAGGCCACTCACTGCTAGGATAAATGTACCCACACACATTCTGCAGGTGAGAATTTTCTTGCATAGATACCCAAGGAAGAAAGAGTAATGTAAATGGCAAAAACAATAGAATTAACACAAGGCAACAGAAGAAGGAAGCTGATGGATCTGGGAAACTTAAGAAAGAATCAGTCAAACTGCATTAAACACCAACACACAGCTTCTACACCACCACCAAACAGATGCTTTACTTAGGACAGTAGCATAAAACATCTGCTTATTACCTTATTCACAACTGGGGCCACTAAAACAGAATGATCCCAAACCACAAGATCTGCACATCTGCTTGGTTGTTTTTTCGAGGCACGTTAGTTCAAAAAAGATGTTCCAAGGCTGAAGTCAGAGGCAAGCTCAGGAAATAATTTTATTTAAACACTAGGTTGACATTAGTCTCATGAAACAAGGAATATTAAAGTATATTTAGGCCTCTATGGAGAGAACTGACATGTAATGTTTTGTCAAAGCAGCAAAGTATAAACCTAAAGCAGATTCTATTAGTTACAATAGAAAATGGGATGAACAGTGAACATATTTTTTAAATTTTATTATAGTTTTCCATGAGCAAAAATTATTCTTGATGTTTTGAATACGCACATAAAGGAAGCTTCTTGCTGTTTTACAATTTTAAAGCCACAACACAAATCAGATTTTTCCCAAAATTATGCAAATTAGCAAATCAGGACAGCTTTTGGAATTGCAGTAGCAATTACTGGTAAACTTTGAACTAGAACACTTTGTTAAGCAAGGGTAGAGGAGCCAGATCTTAAGAATTGAAATTAAAAGCTGCTTTAAAAAGACATCAGGATGTCGTTTTAATGAGAATCAAGCCTGTATGCCTGAAAAGTTGTTTTAATTCTGTTAAGACTTGCATGACTTTGCTAAGTGAGAGGTTTTTCCACAGGTTCACTCCAAAGCTCAAGTCTTCTAGTCTCTTCACTTCAAGAGATGAGTTTACTAGCCTAAAATCTGCAATCTCTGATTTAAAAAAAAAATAAATTCAAAATTCAAAACAAAAAAAACCCACACACACAAATCCCAAACAAGTATTTAAAAAAAAAAAACAAACAAACAAAAACAAAAACAAACAAACAAAAAAAACCCAGCAAGATCACCACTGTAATCTTCTGTTACAGAAGAAAAAATTGAGACTAGATAAGGAGTGAGAATCTTTATATTCATGAAATATAAAATGTGAAGTGGAATGACTGAACACAGAGTTTCCAGTATCCATTAGCTGGCAAGGAAATTTAAACAGTACATACTAGAAAATTATCCTTATGAAGTGTTTCCCCAGAACACCAAGAACCTCAGAGGTTTTGAATTTTTTTTTAATAGTATATTTGCATGAGGACAGAAAGTTTGTTTTAAAAAATATGAAATATATTCATAATTGGGAAGTCTTATAATGAGCATTTGGATCACCCTGCATCACGAGAGACAATCTCAACTCACAAACACATAAGCAATGCCAGATTCAGAAGTTTTGACTTCAGATCTTTTTTCCCACGTGACCATATGGTGACCTAGACTAGAAAACGGAGAATGTGTGAGGGGTAGGCGGGCGTTGGGGGGGGAAGAAAAAACCCCTAAACTGGTTTTAGGCAGGTATGCAAGATTGCTTTTGCAGCCTTTTCCTCAGTCCAGCTGAACATCTGTGTCCCAGGGCAGGGGCTGCCTGTGTTAATGCAGTGGCACTGCTGATGAATGCCGAAGTGTTGACTCAGTGAAGAGTACAAACTTTTCTGAAAGCTGTATACACGTAGCACTCTCTTTGGATGAAGATACGTCACGGTAAGAGGTTAAAGGAAGGTCATGTCCTTCTGCTTGTCTTACTGAATGCTATCACCTCTTCCAATCTGCCACTTAAACTGCTTGTGTGAGCTGTCACTGGTCCATTTAAAGCAAAATGCACTAGGTTAGCTCACAGTCTTAACAAGAGGACTCCATGTGATTGAAAATGTCAGGAATTTCTTGCAAATTCAAATTACATAGCAGATGCAGCCTCCTGAGAAATGGCAGTGGACTGCTAGCAATGAGTCAAAAACATCTTTAGTCAGCATCACTGCAGGACAGAGTCCTCCTCTGTGTACATTTATATGTATACATCTCTAATTACACCTATGCATCTCTAACTATGCTGTTAAGAAAGGCAGAGTTACACAAGACTCACAAAACTGATGCTGAAAAATCTGTCTTTCTTTTCCATCTCTCCCTCTCTGTTCTTTGAAATATACCCTTGTTCTCATCTCTGCCCAACTCTGTGATCTGATCCTTAAAGAACTGATGGCTTTTTTTTTTCATCCTTTTCAGTTGAGCTGGTTTCCTACTAGGTCACTAAGAGGAATCAGCTCCCTGAGCTACAGTAATGATAATATATTAAACGGTACCAGGAAACACTCCAAGGCACTGGAACATGGAACTGGATTGTTTATACTGCCTAGAATAAATTATTTTAATGACTTCAGTATGGTATTGTCCCAGGTTAACTACCTCTCTTCCAATAATTCCTAGGAACAGCTGCAAAACCACCATGGACCAGAAAACATTTCCCATAGGCAGCTTGTATATGGCCACCAACCGCTGGAACTTCTAAGAGTGTGATGGATGAGGAGGGTGTTGCTCCCTTCCAGCTGGTCTCAGTGCCAGAGTATGGTGCTGGGTAAATATAATTTGCCAGAAAACACAGAGCCCAAGGGACAGATGTGCCTGAGAGCTGGTGAAAGAGGAGGGAAGGAGTCAGCAGAAGAGAATGAGAAATAGCTGAAAAAGCTGTTGAAGAGGAAACAAGACAGTTCCTCTCAGCAGCAGTAAGCTGTTACACAGATTCAGGCTGTCTCGTATAACTGCAACCCTGTAGATTCACAGCCTTGCTTTTCAATGAAATATTGGTACCAGTTGCTGCTGACTGCAACAAAGACACCAGTCAGCTGCAGAGATAGCATGAAGGTGAAGCTGTTTTCCTCTCCTTCCTTCCAAGGCTGTGGCATTGTGTCATCACAAAATGATCCCTGGCTTGACACAACAGTCATGTAAACTTCTGTCAAATGCTATGCAAATGGCCATAAAAAGTGTTACAGTTTAAAGCATTTTGGATCCACCAATGTACCCTGACACAGGGAACAGATAACTTGGATATACCAAAACATATGTGTTTAACTCTTTAAGTATTTTCAATAGTGGCGGGCGTTGGCCGAAGGGTGTAAGTCGCCGCCTGTGGAGCCGGCTCCTCCTCTGAGAGCGCCGGTTCGAATCCTGCAGGAACTGGCTGTCAGTCCGAGCTGCTCTCGGCCGTGGCAGATGAGCCTCAGGAGTAAAGGGAGTGGGGCCAGTTCCGCGCACACTGTGCCTCACCTAAAAAATCCATCGCGCAGGCTTATCCCAAAATCTTCGTTCGCAAAGTCCAGCCAACAGCAATTTTCAATAGTGGCTTTACAAATAGTTAGATACATAATACAGATTTTATTAAAAAGAAAAAAAAAAGGAATTTGACATGGTAGCTGTCATTAACCCCTCAGCCTTCTTGATGTATTAATGAAGCTGAATGGCTTGAGATTATAACTGGAGGAATTCAAAGATGAATCCCATATGAATCCTAAGGCCTTTCTTCCATCCACTCCCCCACTTTTAGAATTAAATACTAAAAA
>VXAU01000777.1:531179-552550 GCA_013399695.1 Formicarius rufipectus
AAAGAAGGGAAATTACTGTCTGTTAATTGGATCGGGGCCAAAAAGATCAACAGTGATTTCTGGAAGAGGGGCTTTTTCCTACTTGTCGCTTTTAACTTCAGTTACCTCACAGTACATGGTCTCTCTATATCTCTCCCTCCCTCCCTCTCTTCAAAAAAAGGTTTCAGCCCAGGTGGAGATGAAAGTAGAGGAGCCTAAAACAAGAGTGCCATAAGACATAGGAGCTTATGCTATCTTTGGCTGGCAGATGATAGAAGAAGAGATCAAGTCCTGTCTTTCTTTTATGATATATTAACCTGCACCTTACTTCTCTGGGTGAGTCTTGATCCCACAAGTCATAAATGTACAGCTAAACAAATAATGCACAGAGGCCAAGCCCTTGCTCTGATGCTGAGTGGCAACAATTGATGCACATTCCCTGCCTAGGAGTGGACCCTGGTAGAACGGATTCCTCTTGGAAAGTTGGCAAGGCTTGCCTTGCTTTGAGTGGAGCAGGGTGCAGCTTAGCAGATGCACAGTGGGGTAAAGTGCATGAACTCACTTCCTGGCCTTCTTTTACTTAGTGGTGCAGATGCAGTCAGAGCAAACATGACAGAACATCTGGAAAGAAAAGATGGGGTCAAGGAAACCGAACAAGACGAAAATTTTCCATGGAAGTTTCTCAGCTAATTGCTCAAAGAAACATTTTCTATAGCTGCATTCTCTTGTCCAGACTCTCAGTACTGCAGTTCGTTCGATGATCAGAATTAGCTCAGGACTTCCTGGCAGGGAAATTACTTCACAAGGACTTTGGCTTGAGCACCTGATTCTGAACGGAAATTTTAAAAAAAAATCTAGTTAAATAAATAGCAAGCATTTAAACTAAGATCTTTGCAAGAGTTATTCAATAAAATAACAAAACCAGATATTTCTAAAGGGCAGTTACTTGAATTACTTCCTTCTAAGTGTTCCATGCTCCATACACTCTGATGATAATTCTGTAGATAAAATCTTGCCAAAAGCTGTCCTTGATATTTATTTTATAAAATAATACATCTTTCATTTTTCTTAAATTGTTCACATTTCCCTCCCTCACCTTTCTTGGTTGAGGTCTGTGGTAATTGGGTGAAAGACAGTTAAAAAAAATGAAACTAAAAAAAAAAGTCAACCATGCATTAACCAGTTACAATTTTATGAACTTATTTCTGTTTATTTCTGAATGGTAACATCAAAGCTTGGATTGTTTATGTCATCCCCAAAAGCCATGCAGAGGAAGTAGAAGCCAAGAGCTGATCTGCACCAGTGACACAAAGGTGCTCTAAACCTGTCATAACCAGCTGCTCCAGATAAAGGTCCATCTGCATTGCATCAGTGATGTGGTGAGAAGCAGCTGGAGAATCTCAGTGGATATTTCTCTAATTATCCATAACAGGCCTACTTTATCTTTACACTGTTATACTGTATGAAGTTCTGTGACACAATTCCCACCTGTTCCGGGCACCTTAGAAGTGCCATCAGTATTATTTGTTCTCTCCTGCAATCAATATTATCTTTATTTAACCTGTACTTTCACCACTGTTGCACTTTATGTCCCTTCTCACACCCCTATCTTTCTCTTTTCTGGGGTATGTCTCAGTTCTTTTGTCTTCTCTCCATCTGATTACATAAGAATCCCCATATGATAGCAAGGAACTATCCATTTGCTTCTATCCAACAGAGAACCCTGTGTTTTCTGCCACTTCTACTGCTTCAGCCTGTGTCCTTTTCAAGGTTATGAAGTACAGGCATCTAACATTGCATTGGACTCAACTGCACCAAATGTATGATAGTTATGCCTCAAGCTACAGTAAAAATTGGATTAGATCTGAAAGAGCACAGATTCCAATAAACTTCAGTAAGCAGAATATATCATACTGTTGTGTGATAAGAGACTCATCCAATGAAAGGTGATGGATGAACAACTTTAGTAAAAAATTTTAAGAGAGTTCATAAAGGGCAACAAAAAAGAGAGAAGAAAAGATAAAAAGACTTAGGTCTTTCTGACCTGACATGAGGAGTCTGAACCTAAACTTGACTTGCTCTGATACACCCACATGAAGCAAAAAATACCCCCTTATGAGCTCTGGGTGGTTGTCTCAGGTAGGCACAAGACTAACTGGACTTTTTTGGTGTTCTCTCTGTCACTCAGATGTGCATCTGCCTTAGTCTTCTACAGCCTTGAAGCTCTTCTAGTCAGGCATCCCAGAAAAACAGAGTCGATATAAAGTGCAGAGTCGAGGCAAATTTACTCCTTCATAATCATTTTGCATTTTGCTATTTGATTTTGTCTCGTATGGGGTGAGAATGCTACACGTTAGTTCCAGAAGTAGATGAGTTTGCATTAGCAGCAAAATGATATAGGAATGATTTATGTCAACTGGGCAGCTTCCATGTACCACTGTGTCATCAAGTTTTTGTGTTTTGCACTCATTTATGTTGTCAACATTGCTTCCATGGACACTCACGTCCATGGTACTTTATTGAAGAATAAATCCTTTGTTTGAACAGGACTTCTGACAAATCCCAAATATTGATTTTCCTTACATACATTTAAAGCTTATATAATTACAACCAAATACTATTGATATGACTTTTCTATAAAGAATGTTCAAACTATCACAAGGAATTCAGATTTTACTAGAAAAAAGTCAACACTGTGCCTGAACAAATTTCAGTATATGGAGTCCCTTTTCGTATAGTAAAATTCTTTTCCCTCTTCTTGTCGCCTGACAATGTATAATCTTGGGCTTCACCCAAAACAGAGAGATTAAAAAAATGCCAAGTATCATTGTTATTGATTCCTGAGGTCAACTTCTAAATTCCTGGGTTTCTTGTCTCTTCACAGCACACTGCCAGATCTTTTTCTTGACTCAAGACTACAAGCTTTTCCTCAATGTTATTAGAGGATCATATTTTGCCTCCAAACTCTGTACCAAGGAGAAAGCAATAAACTGAGAATATGCTCTCTCCACAGATCTTTAAAACACATTCAGAATTGAAATAAGATATAGACTCATGTCCAGCCTCTTATCCACCAGTACCCCCAAGTCCTTCTCAGTGGGGCTGCCCTCCATCTTTTCATCCTTGATCTGTAATGATATTGGGGATTGTCCCAGCCCAGGTGCAGCACCTTGCACTTGCTTTTGTTAAACCTCATGAGATTCCCATGGATGGAAATTGTCTCCTTCTTCCCCTTACCCGTTGTATAAGACGAATTTTAAATGATTAAAGAAAGGAATTACACAGTGCAAGAGCACACAGCTAGAGAAGAATGAAATTTTCCTGTGGTGCTCTTCTGCTGAACTGGTGAACTCTAAGCCAGAGCCAATCTTTCAGTTTATGTATGTTAGTACATAAACAGAGTATCTTCTTGGATCCCACAAGTGAGGTATACAAACCACAACATAAGCAATTACTGTGAGTTTAATGTTCTGATTCTGAAATCAGAGATTTGTTCATTGATACCAACAAGGAGCTATGCAGACTTATTTGCAGAATTAGGAAAAAATGAGCAAAAATAATTATTGGTGAAAATCGGTGAAAAAAAATCTGTGTTATTTTATGCATCATTGTGATACTATAACACTCACAAAGATTTAAAATGAGAATGGAGAAAATTGATTCCTGGATCTCCGTTCTGAGAAGACTGATTTGGTTCCACTCAACTAGCTCAAAATACATTATAGGTAGACTGAACTCCTTTACAATTCACTAGAAAGAATCTCATGAGAGCAGTTAAATATACCCGAAAGTAAACATCTAAGATCAGAAAAATCACTTTAAAAGCACTTATTAACCACATCTACTGAATAGAAGAGAAAAAACATTAATGGTGACTAGTTCATTGTTGAACATTCCATGTCAGTGAAACAAATCCCACACTTTCAGTTTCTTATTACTTTTTTTTAATACCTGAATGAGGATCCTTCTTGATGACTTGCCATGGGATTTCAGATTACTTATATCTTTATGCTTCAGTAGAGAATATGGAAAGTTGTGGCTGATATAAATGATTTGGTGCTATTTCAGAGGGCAAGCCATTTGCAAAGATCAGGTTAGAAGTTGTAGCTGAATAAGCTTGCAAAATTGCATATGCTATTAATCCTGATTATTTACATTACTTTCTCTGTATAGAGAGAATCTTCAAACCTCATGCACCTCCAAGGTTAAGTACTACAAAAACATTATTAGAATTTTTTCACCTTTAAGGTTTCTAAGAGTATCAAATTATTGTCAAACAAGCAGGACCATTCTCTGCTGGTACATTTATTTCTAACAGTTGTTATTCCTCCAATCATGCTTACATTTCAAATGACTGATCACATATTAAATGCAGGAAGTAACTTTCCTTGTCTCACTGTATCCATGACACAAACAGCAGCAGATTCCAGCCAGGACTTGGCTACATTCATTGGTTGCATGTCACTCCTAATTACCCTGCTCATCCAACTGGCAACTCAGGCTAAAACAATGTAAGAGAAAGGAAAGACAGGAAAATAGCCTGACAGCCCTCAAAGCAAATAGTATCTAGTTCCTTTCTTGTTTCAGGCTTCCAGATGTGTTTTTCCTACAGTCTTTAATCAGGCAGTGCCTGGGTTTCCACTTTTTAGAAGTCATTAATTGACCTTACTTGCTTCCTATGTTGGCAGTCTTACCAGTGGTCCTATATGGGAACCCAGGCTCTGTGCCCACTGAAACAACTCAAATTCATCTGAAAGTCAAATGCTCCAGAAGCAGAGTACATGAACAAGCTTATTAAGTATTAGAAATCTTGTACAATTAAACTAGCATTCTTAAAAATAGCATTATGTTTGCCTTTTCATAATTTAGTTTTTCTGACACACCACGTTGACTTATTTGGGTGTGTTTCACTACACTGTGTATAACAATGTAAGCTAGCTGCTTTCCCTAAACATCCACACAATTCATATGCCACTTGGAACCACTGTGCCAAAGGAAATTCATAGTGAGGGCTTCAGCTGATATTGCAAGAGTATTCTCATACACTAGACTATGCCTAAAACATAAGGAAAAATAGAATAAACTGGATGGACCTAGAGAAACTGATAGACTAGATAATACCTATTCATAAGACTTAGTTAAAAGATTTGAAGAACAGTTTACCCTTTGTTTTCAAATGCACATGAATAAGTTTACAAAAGAAGTCTTCTAAGTTATTTTCCCTCTCCCTTTTTGTCTTCCTTTTTCTTATGCACATAAACAAGCCCTGTAGATGTACAGTGCTATTTCTCAACATAACTCCCTCTATATATATTATAACTTACGTGTGTCACTGCATTCAGCATGTATTTTGAAGGTCAGCAGCCGTTAGGCTTTAAACAGTTCTTCCACAATTGTTGGGAGGATTTCCTTCTCTTCTCTTTCCCTTTTTGTGATTCTCAGTCTTAAAAGCCAGGCTGGAATTAGCATCAATATTTTGACACAGTCCACATTTTCTGAAAATATGCAGAACTATTTATTTTCCAACTATGTTTTTACCCAAGTTTCTGTCTTAACTATTGTTATGTTATTTAGGTACTTGTATAGTAGTGGAAACATTACTTTGATTGACTTATTCTCTGCCTAGCTATATGAAGCACATCGTTTTTAACAATAACGCTCTAGTTCTTTCTTTGAGGAGACTTACACACTCTTAGAGAATTCTGAATAATTATTTTGCTTTGGTACAGCTACTATAGAGACAGATTTACGTGGGCACCGATAGGAAGAAGAATGGTAGTAGCCTGTGACCGAGACATGACTTTTGCCATTGCTATTAATCCATTAATATGAAGACTGGAGTTTAGCATGCTCTGTAGAAATATGTAGTCATAGAATTGACATCTCCATAGTCCAAGTGCCTGATTTTTCAATAATCAGTTAATTTGTTTTCTGACAAGCTGTGAAATAAATTCCGCTCCCCACTCTGAGTCATTAGCAACCAAAGCAACCTTGAGCTGCTCAGAGAACAAATAAGGCTAGTGTGAAAATCATGTAGGAAATATGTCAATATTGTGAAAACAAGGCAATCAAAGCATAGAGAATTTATTTTCCAAACAAGGGATTTTCATTAATTTGTTTTCAAAACAATTTCTAAGGTAATCTGGTTGCAGTACTGCAAAGGTACATCAGTGGTACGGTTTACCTTTCAGAAATTTCTATGCTTACCACCATTCTGCCATTCACACTGTTTATTCCAAAGAATGCCACTAATTTAACTCAACACATTCTCCCCACAGACTGGGTGCATCTTTGATCATCTGTGCCTAAAATGAATCAACTGAAAGTAATGAATGCACTGCAGCCATGGGAAGAAAGATGGGCATTATATTAAGGAATCTTAGTAATTTCTCGAACTAATCTTATCTTGGAAACTTCACACAATATTTGTCAATCCAACCTTCATAAATATTTGGGTAACTATGAAGCTACTATTAAATTCAGACAAGGTGTTTGGTTACATATAGCTATATTATTTTAATACTTATGCTATCAAACTTTTCTAATGTGCTGAGCTGTCCAAAATGACATGCAGCATAGGTTGCTTCAAATCACTTTATGGAGCTAATCTGCTCTCAAACATCACAGACAAAGTCTGCATTACACTTGCATTTCAAATTGTTTATATTTGATTGTATTCCATTATCTCTAAATGAGGTGAGTTACTCTAGGGTCATGATCTGTTTCTTGTTATTAGATGGCATGTTCCACTGTGTATACAAGATAAAGTGTATTTGATATTCTGTCTTTCTGTTTAAATTAACTGAGGTTAAAAGATAACCAAAATTGATTTTTCTTCGATTCCAAGGGCTATCGTATCAAAATCTTTGAGAAATTATGATTCCTTGATGTTTTCTTTATGTAGTATTCACATCTCAAGTACAGATTTTGAAAGCCGTATATGAGATTTCTGCTGATTCGGTGTTTGACATTTAGAGTGCCTGCTGATATAGGTCCTAAGGACAAATAAGCTATTTTTTAGTTTCTACTGCAGAGAATCATCATCTCTGTTGTATCATCGTTTTATCCTCACTGTAGAAGCAAAAGCCTTTACATGAGGGAATACGTTTGGTGGAATCCAGCCTTTGCATACCTTGTCACTCCAAATGCGTATCCCATCTTTTTCCACCATACTGCCCAAATGACTAAATAACCATTTGGCAGCTGGATAAGGAAGCTGGTCTCAGTGAAAACTAACCCAGAGCCAAATCAGGGAGCTATCAGTCTATCGACAAAGCCACAGAGTTGCTGGCACAGAAGAGCAACAAGATGTGGTCAGTGTTATGGGAAAGGCACTGCTATTCATCACAGCTGCAATGGAGACATGTATTAACTTAAACTGATTGTAAAATTACACCCTATAATCAGCTGTTTGGAGACAGCATAGACATTAATAATTTCCCATTAAAATACTACAATAGACCTCATTAAGTATGTAATTATTATAGGGCATCTAGTGGTTGCTCTAACACTGTTTGTTTCGGTTTGGTTTGGTTTGNCTGACAAAATATTAACAACTACTTCCTGCAAGATTGCAGCAGTACCTACAACCACCAAGCTAGACAGCACTTTGAACTCATGTCATGGTGCCTTAAAAATGTATGTTCAAAACCTCTCTGAAGGTAGCCCTGAGAAATGAGACTACAGCATTTCCCTGCTTCTAGCTATGCAAGAGCCATGCCCCAAAAGGACTGTAGACCCCATATCCCAGGAATCTTGCTGCTTAGCACAATCCACAGCTCTAACGTCCACCTAAGTTTTCTGTAGAAGGCATGGCGATTTTCCAGGGATGGTATAAGCTGTCATGTTGGCCACTAAAAACATACCATGATAAAAGGCAAAATAGATTCTATAGCTCTTATTAAGTTAAACAACTACTTGTATTTGGGATTTTCTGTTGTGAAGCCCTTCCAAGACATATGCCAGATATGGCCCTCTCTTACACATTTATTCAGCAATGTGGAAAGAATTTATGGTTCCTTCTCCTATTCTACCAAAACCCTAATGTTCATTAGGTGTGCGTGAAGAATGTGATATGTGAAGAAATACAAATGCAGTCTCCTTTAGTGCTCCCTTCCAGATCTGACATCTCACACAAAAGGTCTGACAATGTGTTGTCAGAGAGCCAGGATCAAGGTTTTCTCATTTTCGGCTGTCAAACATAATCCACTTTGTAAAAACTACCTCACTGGAGTAGGTACTCCTAAGCAGATCCTTCCACTGCCAGTTGAGATTCTCCATCTTTAGGTTCCAAAGTAATTCTCAGTGTTTCTTTGGTCACATGCATGTTTAATATTTCCATGTAAAGATAAACAGATTCAGCAGGAGAGATAAAGAGACCATGTTTCTGTCTCCACTCATCGGCACTCAAATGCCTGGTGCTTTTATTTACAAATTTCAGAAATACGTTTCCAGATTGACTCATGCACAAGTGGTAAGGAATATCACCTTTTACAGCTTAGGGAAATACTCTAGTCAATTACTGAGTAAAGAAGAGAATGAAGACCAAATGCTTTTACATAAACTGGTTTCTGTACTAAGCATGATGTGAGCAGCTAGTAGATGATACCTGCTGTACCAGCTGTAGGACACATACTGTGGGTATGCCTGGCACACAAGGAGATGTGTCCCAATATGCCTAGCATTCCCACGAAAAAGACACTCCAGCAGGCTCAGAATGGCACATATATAACAGAATAGTGGGGTAACTGCTGAGATATGGAAACTGAGAATCTTCAATCTGAAATAGTGGTAAGGGCTGAATCTTCTTGTGGATCGATGTTTTTGCATTATAGTGCAATGACACAACTAGGTACAACAGTTTGGGTTTTTTTTTTTCATTCTTGTTGACATAGTTTTAATTTTAGAGATGCAACTTACCACAGAGGTACCCTTCACTCAGCATTTCTCTGAAAGTCTTGTTCTACTTCCATCTCAAATCTGTTCAGAAACATCTTTTAGAGAACTCCAGAGTAATGGACGGATATCTGTTGAATTTTTAACCTTAGTTCCTTTTTGGCAAATTTCTTCCCAACTTCCTTTGGAAACAATATCCTCACGGAGGAACTCCCTGTTCACAAAGTGCACTTTAATAAATTATGTGGCCTGATGACCTAATGGCTTATTTGGGAGACAGAGAACACTTTACAAGACCTATAAATGATGGACTTATTTTAAAAAAGCAACTGGGTCAGGATATATATTAAACCTATTGCATAGAGCTGGACATTCTTAACAGTTAAGAACTGAGTGCTATCATCCAATATAGTGACTATGCGGCTTTTCCTATGACCAGAAGTATCACTTGCCACCAGTGGAGTGACAGGTGTGTGTCAAATCACAGAATTACAGAGCTAATCACAATCCTATTTCTACTGTCACTTACATCCATTTTGTATAGCTTAATTTCTCTAGTTTCTGTATTAATAGTAGGATAAACGAGGATAGAATCAACTTCAGAAACCAACTTTTACTGAATGTGCAAAAAATAGCATGAAAATTCTGGGGTTTAGTTATAAGGAAATTAATAGTTCCCACCACATAAAGCCTTACAGGTTTCTTTTTCTTATTATTTTCTTAAGAAGAAAGTAAGTGGAGGTTGTAAAGACCTGAATCTTCTGCCCATTGAATCTGTTCTCAGTTGAGTGGTCATGATTTTTTGTGGGACTTGCTACTCCTTAAATGAATTTGTGGAACTTCTTACGCACAATTTCACCCACAACAATGTGCTTATTTACACCACAATAATCCCTATTTCAAAATTGAGCTGAAATATAAAGAGATTAAACAAGGCAATATGATGTTTCAAGTTTAGGAACATAAATGGAAGGAACATGTGTAGATCAAAGTCCAAGCTGCTTGAGTCAGTGAGCAGAAACAGACAATTCCAGAATAAAACTCTTTTACCCTATTTTCACATACATTAGAAGAAATAAACCCAATGTTAAGAGTTATGGATATATTTAAAATTAGTTCAGAACCAGAGTTCTTTGTTCTCCATCTGGAAACTTAGATTTTCTTTCATGTTATTTCATGTTGTAGAGATCAATGGAGACAGTCTCAAAGTACACCTAGCCAGAGCAAACTCAAATTATGGGGAGGGGAATCTTTCCTTCAATTAACCACTTTGCTTTTCTACTTAAACTTGTAGATGTAATGTAAGGGCTAAACATTTTTCCTGTTTCTTTCCTATTTCACTCTATCCTTTTAATGAAAGTTAAAATTGCATAATATTCCCTACAGCAATTTTTCCTTTTCAGAACTGAGGACCCTAGTCAAAATTGTTCACGCTTCCAAGAGGACTAAACAACCATTTCAAGTAAGCTGCCAACACATAAATAACCACCAGTGCAAGTTAATTCCATGAAGCTTCTGATGCAGTGACATATGTTCTGATGTTCTGCATTTTTATGAGACAAAATGTCACTAAAGGCTACAGAAATTATGAAAGGGATTTTTGAGTTTTTACAAAAGTATTTTGCCTTCAAAAAGGAACAAGTTTTGATAAAGAAATAAAAATTTGAATATCATTTTAATTTTCTCAGTTTTTGCAGATGAATTATGAGAACAGCACTTCAGACAGATGTTCCGCAGAGTTTTCCAGCTGCTAGCAGAAATTATGTCAGAGCATTGCATAATCCCCTATGTTTGTAAATGGTTGGAATAAACAGTCACATCATTAGGTCAGTTATTAGTATCTAAATTCCATCTAAAGCTTCTGTCTTACGAACTGAACAGCACTGTGTATCTTATAGATCATCTCACTGACCTTATAAGTATTTGGGGTTTGGGCATCTGTTTTATTTAGAATTGCTTGTCTTAACAGTGTACATAGTGTGAGACCATATAGGTAGCAAGTTAACCCTTTACTTTTATCTGTGCATGATAGACCAAAATTATCTTCCGAAAGGCTGATCCTGAAATGCTCGTGTGAGCCAAAGGCTAAGTTGCAGCATCAGACTTACAGATTTGTTTCTTCATAAGGATTCATGTTTCAGAAGCAGCTTCATAAGATAATTTCCCAAGAACATAATGGGTGAGCCATGTAACTGTGGTGTGTTCTCCCATAGCCTCTGACCTCTGAAATTTAAAGACTGAAAGCCAAATTATAGTCTGTGGACAGCATCCCCGGCACCTTATGTCTCTTCTAAAACCCTTCAAATTCTTCTTTATTTCTCCACAATCCTGCAGTTCATGTGCCTTTGAATCTGTTACACAGCATTTTCTCTATTTTATAAATTTAAAAGGAAATATGTATTAAGGAAATGTGTTGACTGGAATGAGCAACAATAGTACTTGATGATTGGTTTTGATAAGCGAAAGAGGCAAAAACACCCTCTAGCCAGGTGGCCTAGTTACATTACTGTGAGTCTTAAGAACCAGAAGACAATACCCACTGCCCCAGCCAGAATTTTCATGCTGTGAAAGGAACTCATCTCTTTCAGATTATTTGAAACTCAATGGGAAGTTGCTGACTCTACAGGCAGAGCACTTAAACCTCTTAAGAAGTGCAAAGACGTCTTTGTTTACTGACCCTTCCCACATGGAAACTTATAGAACAAAAGGGCATTGTAAAGGCAAAGATCAGGAGGCTGCATTAATTCATGTACTTTTTTTCATTTGTAGCTCAGTCACCAGCCTTCATGAAGACGTTAAACTACATTTGAGAAAGGACATCATGGGTTTAAAACATAGCTGCACTGAACAGTAAATCAGGTAACCGTGGGTGAAGCAAAAGGTAATATCACTTATCCAGTCTGGTAACAAATAGAAAAAAACAAAATAAGCAGAAAAAGGGCAAAGGTAGGAAAAGTCTATCTGATCAGATATTCAGAAATAATAATTTCATCATAACAATATTAGTACATATATGTGTATTTGTATACAGTAATCACTAAGCTTGACAGATTTTCTCAGTGCAGAATGCAATAGTTTCTGAGAACTGAAGGATAAGACATAAAGGAACTGTTGCTTAAATTCATTCATACCCCTCCCTCCTAAACAGAATATATATTCCTAACAATTAGTGTCACTAACCAAAATCTAGATCCAAACTAAAAAGTTCATCTATTCTAAAATATCCTGATTAAATGACATTTTGTCAGTCTTCACACATTACGTAAGACCCTAAAATGCACAGCAGACATTCTGGTGTATAGTTCACAATACCCTAAAGGACTTCTCTGCTTGCCAGGTCTGAGAGTAATGCTAAAAGGGATTGGTTCCTGTTAGATGTTTCTCTGTAGCATATCCATGAACTGAATTCATTGCAAGAAAAGGGAAATGATAACCTATCATCATTCTTCCAGGCCATGATACTGGGGCAGAGACCTCTCCCGTGACTTCTTGTCCTGAGAGCAGCTTACCGAATCAATCATTCTTTGGAGACAATGAAGGAGCTTTCTCTGAGGAAGAAGCCACAAACCTCAAACAAGTTGCTCATGGGTGGATCATGGGAAACAAGTTCTGAGGTTATATTTATCTCTACCTACATTACAACTGTGTTTTCTCTGTTGACAAGTTTTAAAAGTTTTACAATACATATTCATAAGTATGGGTCAAATGTTAGATGATAAAGGAAACCTAGAGAGGAGAAAGGAAAGACTTGCTAAAATTGAAGGCTGTTAATATCCTTTCTTGATAAGAATTTCAAGCTATTTTGAGAATTGAGCTTCTACTCCTTCAAAAACCAGCAGTATGTCTTCAAGGGCAAGATTAATTTTAAATTGAGGCTTTAGCATGTATATAAAAACTTCTCTGAACCAATGAGAGCACAAATGAATCTGAAATTTATTTTAAACTGAGACTCCACCATGCATATCACTTCTTCTCTGAAGTAATGAAATCACAGTTTTGCTAGAAGTTTTCAAGTGTGTGATTGTGAATCTCATTTTGAATTTGATTACAGCATATGTAAAGAGACCAGCTTCAAAATACTTTTCATCCACATCAGAAAGATAAAAGACTTTCATTATTACACAGAACATTGAAAAAGAACAGCCAAATTTCTTCTTACTTGGGGTATCTTAGTGCCCAGAATACTCATTTTCATCCCTTTTTATCTATAAAAGTAGGTGCAATATTTCAGTTTGTGCCAACACCTAATTAATTCAGTTCCACTGACTTCATTGTCTTAGATACCCATTGGAGATGACAAAAAAATGGATACTGAAGTCAGAAATTTTCCGAAATTTTGGCAACAGGAGCTCTTTTGTATAGGTTGTTTTAACTACTCATATAGGAGACAGCAATAAATGAGGCAAATCACCTAGCATAAGGTCATGATTCCCAAAAACACAGGTGGGGCAGCCTTTGTTTGCAGATCCCAAAGGTCATGCTTTCTGCAAGGTCTGTAAAAGGACTGCTACTTAGGTTATATTAGTGAAAAGACAGAAAAAAAGAATGATTCCCTTAAGGTAGTCAGGGTTTCTTATGACAATTCCTTTTTCTTGTTTTTTCACTTTGCCTATTAAAGCCTATTAAATCCTGTTTTCTCATTATGGTTTTCACTGTGCTAAAAATAGGAATATAAATGGCTCCATAATTTCTGACATAAATATTTGGCCTGAAATTTCCTCATTTACCTAAATAACATTAACTAGCATACTATAATAAGTCTGTTACCAGGTGCAAGTATTTGTATGAGAGATGAGCTAATAGCCTTTTCCATCCCAGGACAAGAAATTCACTGACTGCCAAATATTTCAAACTTCCTTTGAATACATAGTCCTGAGCTATGTTACATTTAAATTCTTTACTGTATATGATAGATTGCCATGAGAACATGCCAATTTCTATTCTGCCTAAGAATTTACAGATGTGTTTCAACCACCCTGCCACTCTTGTAACAATATTGTTGCAGGAAGAAAGCACTCACAGAAGAAGAAGAAAAAGTACTTAGAGGGAATATATAAGAAAGCTGTAGAGGGACTTTTGACAAGGGCACATAGTGATAGGACACAAGGTAATGATTTTAAATTGAAAGACTAATCTAAAGGTTTAGATTAGATATTAGGAATATTTTTTTTTTTTAATGTGAGGGTTGTGAGACACTGGAACAGGTTGTCCAGAGAAATTGTGGATGCCCCATCCCTGGCAATGTTCAAAGACAGGTTGGATGGGGCCCTGAGCAACCTCGTCTAGTGGAAGGTGTCGCTGCCCATGGCAAGGGGATTGGAACTAAAGTCCCTTCCAACCCAAACTCTTCTATGGGTCTATAAAATTTTCGGATCATAGCCCAGCACTTAGCAATTCATAAGTTAGGCTTTCTGCTTTGTCACAAGCATGCAGCATGACATCAAATCTTCACTTAGGTACATATTCTTGCTGGTGTTTGGGTACCTAATTCCCTGTGACTGGAACTGAGAAGCCATATTGAACAAAATGTTAGCCACTGGATCTCACCGCCAAATGCATAGTGCTAAGTGCTTCTCCCAAGTAGAAAAAGGCTCTTAGGCCTAAATAAACTTTGTTCTTAAAATAACCAATTGAGAACACCAAAGTAGATGTGCATCAGAAATCTCTCTTTCAGATACCTCATGTCTGAATTAGTATAGAGAACACCATGAAACTGGGCTCGCAGCCTTGAAAAACTTCATTGTGCTTAGATTCTGTATTCCTTCTTTTAAGCACAAAGGACTAGATGACTTTTTTTTTTTCCTAAAAGAATGAAAAACTTTCATATGAAATTTTTCTACCTGACATATTCACCAGGAAGAAAGAAATGGAGGTACATCGCTCCTGTCTTGGAGACAAAAATAGTGTCACATGCTTCTCTAGTTTACAAATCTTACAACATATGTACCAAACTACAGAACAACTCAATGGAGAGTCTATTTCTTCCTGTACACTCTAAGTGACTGAGAAACCAAGAATGTCAAATTCTTGGGTCTGTGAGGAGAGTAAGTGTATCAGATGTTACTAGAAGTTGAGTTAGTTTAATCTAACTTAAAACATCTAAGGTCTAGATAACTACAGCATAGCTTGTCACCTTAAGCTTCTCTAAAGACAGCAAGAGAAATACACAGGTGTGATTTACCTGACTGTTTCAGGCAGCACTGTAGATATCTCATTTGGTCACATGCATCCCACCATGTTGTCCTCTTCTGTGACCAAAGATGCAGGTTAGACACTACGATAAAGTCTCTAATGACATGGTCCCTTAGGTGTTTTTGAAAATATCACTTAAATAAATTGTTTAAGCTACTAATGCTACTCTCAGAAGTTAAAATTTTAAAGGAAATATTTCATTAGTTTTCTACATCCAGTGTATTCTGATGATGAACAAATTTTTTAGAAGCAGTCACTAAGGACAGAGAAATGCAACCCAGTGGAAAATTATAGGTGTAGGCAACTTATCAGCAACAATATAATAAACATCTTGTAGGACAAAATGTTGACAAAAGCTTCTGTTCATAGTTTGCCTCTGATAAACAGATCCTTATTAAACTGGCACAGTTCTGTCAATCTTTCAATTTATGAGTCGATGTTTAAAGTTGCAGATCCTGCAAGATAACTAAAAGTAGCATAAATCAGACCTTTACATATTTGAGGCAGAACAGAATTATTCATTTTTTAAAAAAAAAAACACTGAAATATATATATGCAAGTACATGGTCTTGCATACTGGCAAGTTCACTTGAATTTCTCACATTTCTTTGGGTAAAAATCTTGAAGAAATACTCATAGAAAATATGTTTTAAAGAGCTTTTAGCCTAGGCCAGTGTAGACATCTGTAGAGGATAGCACAAGCAGCATAATTTAAAAAAATGCATAAAATCTATATGTTATATATAGCATAATTTTAAACTAGTGTTCAACTAACTACTACATAAAACATTTAATCTGTATTTTTACCCATGGATAATATGTTGACTAAACCCTAAAATTTCCAGAGAATTTGATTGGCTGACTGATTATGCTCTTATGGTGAAACTTAGCAGAGAATCAGAATTATTTTTCTTAATGATAAACCTGTAAGATAGGAATCTGCACACAAGTGGTGCACTTCAAAATTCTTTCATTCTCCAATATTCAGAAAAGTTTTTCATACTAATCCCCAAAAAGTAAAAACAAAGAAAGAAGCACCTGCCTGAGCAGGTTGTGTAGTTGTGACAGGATCACCAGGAACATTCAAGGGACTTGGCTTTTCTTGTTGATTTTATGCTTCAGGCATTTGGATAATTGGCATCAGTGCAAAATTCTAAGGTAGATATTTACTTCAGATTAGTTATTGTGTTTGTTTTTTCTGTGGGTTTTTTTTTTTTCTCTTTGACATTTTATCAACATTTGTTCTCTCTAATTCCATGCTACTTTTGACACCTCTTTATCTAGGGTAGATTATTGCATGTAAAAACAACCTTCTTTTATACATAGGAAAAAAAAACTTCCTTTGAAAAGTACTTCTGAAAATACGTGTAATGTGACTATTGTCTTGTCTACAGTAATACCTTTCCAAAGAAATGTTGACTAGCTGATGATTATTTACTCAGTATCACTTATCTGTGAGAATAACTCCAGTAGTTCTGGCTTGCATGTCTATAAACAGTTCATTTAAAATCAAATATATCTGCTTACAGCTCTTCATTCTGTTGAAGTGACCTTTACACCTGTGCTGTCATTTTCTTTTGCTGTGATGTTAGATGTTGGTGTGCCTCCCCAGTCACATCTTAATTACTTTAAGTAACAAGCTGTGTTCTTAGTCCTAGTGAAGTCTTGACCTTGGAGTGCAGCCCGATGTTCTACAAACTGCAAACGTGGGAAATAGTGGAATGGTATTGCAGAGCTGAAAAAGTGTGGATGTTCAAGCCAAAAGCAGGTGTTTCCTTTCAGTGGTCCAATTTTCCACATGAAATACTGAAGTTTACCCAACAAAAAACTTCCTCATATACTTCTCTCACTTCATGGTGCCACACAAAATCTGATACTCAAAAAGAAAAACATGAAAAGGAAGGTATTATCACATGTCGGCAGAGGCTAAATAATTAGAAAAAAAAAATCCTTTGCCATTAGACTGCCTTCTCATATCCAGGTTTTTAAAGAGGTGGATTATAGCACTTTTTCTATAACAGTTCAAGAAAGAAAACAAATCAGTGTTCAGCTTCAGGTACAAAATTAGAATAGAACAGTCAACAACTACCACAAGCAGAATTTTTCATACTGTTAAGGGATGAATAGTCTGAAGGAATGGCTTATGTGAAAGCATGACAAATTTTGCTGCATCTGCTTTCTTCCCATGCTGATCCTCTTGAATTTCATCACTATAATTTAGTGAAAAGTACAAAGAGGAGACGCTGGTAGAGAGATGTTTTCTAGATGCCAAAGAGTAAAGGAAGAGGAGGCACTATTTCATCCTCTGCTAGTGTAATCCTGAAAAACAAACATAAGATCTCTTAAATTTTATGTATAGCTCTAGACAGGATGAAAAAACGTGTCATATAGTAACAATAGTAATAGCAGTCTAAAATTATTACTTTCTTAATAAGATTATTTTAAGAATTATTATCTAGTAAGAATATTTTACAGTAGTAATATTGAAAATCCAATACCAGGACGCTCACCTGGACAATATAGTGATTATAGTTCAAGGATGTAGGAACAGCTTGAATATTTGTTTCAGAGGGAGTTGAACTTCCAAAGTAAATCACTAGCACCTATGAATAAATCAAATGAATACACGATTCCTATCCCACAACCACACACATGTTCCTGGTAATGTCAAGTACCATTGAACAGATACTCAATCGCAACCACAAAAACAACAGGAATAAATAAAACCTCCTCCATGTCAGGAGCACTTGCAACATGTATAATCCTCTACGTATTCACACAGTACTAATACATACCTCAGTTTTTAGTTATCTTTTTAGGATTCAACAAAAGAAGTTGTGAAGTTCTATGCTTGAAGTGGAATAATAATGGGAATAACCCACGGGCTAATACAGGCTAGAAACCAACTCTGTAGAGAAGGACCAGAGGTTCCAGTGAAGCCCAAGTTCAGTGCATCCTAAAGAAACACTCTTGAAGCAAAGGAGGCAGACAGCATCTTGAGCTGCATTAGCAGGACTGTGACCAGTTGGTTGAGGGAACTGATCCTTCCCCTTGGTTCAGCACTTGCAACAGCATATCTGGAGTGCTCTATCCTGTTTTGTATTTGTAATATAAAAAGAAATAAACTGACATACTGGTGAGTCCAACGAAAGGTCACCAAGAGGGTCAGGGCACTGGAACACATGACATATGAGGAGACTCTGATGGAACTGTGATTGTCCAGTCTTACAAAGAGTAAGGATGGATCTTACTGCAGTCTTCAACTACCTAATTAGCAGGCATTCAGAACACAAAACCTGACTCTTCTTAGATGTGCACAGTGATTAGATAAGACACAATAGACACAAGTCAGAAAAAAGAAAATTCTCAAAAAATGATGGAACTTACCATCAGCATGGCCACGGTAGAGGTTTCCCAGAGAGGTTGTGGGCTCACCACCCATGAAGATAATCAAAACTTGACCGGGCAGAGCCCTCAGCAACCTGATATAATTGTCCTGCTTCAAGTGAGTGTGTGATTGGACTACATGGTCTTTCAGAATCTCCTTCTAACCTGAATTATTCTGTGAATTTACTCAGTTTTCAAACTCTTTAAAATTTATTCTAGATTGTTTCTGCTCTCTTCCAAAGGCTCTAAGATATTCAAGAACATTTTTCAAACTCATGCTTTCTCAAGGTTTGATTATCTCTTTTAACAGAGGGTAAAGGAAAGGATATCAGAGGAAGCAGCTGTTCAAATATAGATAATAGAGTAAATTTGCCCACCTCTTCATTAAAATTGCTTTAATTGTCTATATTAAAATTGATCCTATACACTCTAATTGAGACTACTGTAAGGAAATGATCCAGATCAATGTAGAATGCTTCCTTTGTTAGTTCCAATAATATATGACTTTTTGCTTTCATCTTAGTTCTTATGAAAGTTAGTAAATCTGCCCAGTTGAGGAGAACTTTACAATCAGTTATTAAACCTCATATTTTAACAGCTGAGTAAGAAAGATTTTTAACTTGTAGAAAACTATTTGGGCAGATGTAGGAGATTTTCTTCAGATCAAAATGCAAAGTTCTAATCATGGAATAACCAAGGAAACCAGCTACAATCAGTGTAGTAGTGACCAAAGGACCTTAGACACTCTTAGATGACTCAAGAGAGTTCTATCTCTCTTAATTTTAACCATCTGAAACTGACCTACTTTAACAAAAGTGTTTGTCTAGTCTCCATCTAATAGAAAAAGAAAGAGACAGCTCTGAAAGGTGATTTATCCCACTTGTTTTAGGATGAGAGTGTTTTACCGAGGGACAGATAAATTCTTTGCAGTGACTATACCTCAGACACATGCCTGAGAAATATAAATATAAATTTGGGCTTTTACTGATAAAGATAGAAAGGGGGAAAAAAATTAGTATATCACTTCATTATTATCAGTCTGAAAAATTTTGAGCTACAGATCACTAGGTAAGTGGTTTTGGGCAGGAGGCAGCTATAGTTTGTGTATAAGAGCTAAACCCAAAAAAATCTGAGATCATTGCAAAAAAACCAATCTAAGTGTACTCTTGGTTTTAATTTAATTTTCATATTAAGGTACTAATTTGTTGTCAATAACTAGTTTTTGCCCCAAAACCTTTTATCTCTTATAATATTTCAAAGAATGTGTGCCTTTAAATTAACAAAATGATAATTACAATATTTCTTTAGGATAATCTCATTTAAAGACTTTTATTAAGGAAAAACATTTTTGTACATCATATTGAGGAAAGCAGGAATACAATTTAAACCCAAATTTTCATCAGTATAATAAATACTTGAGGCAGGTTTATAGACTGCAGTACTTAAATAGTGATCTTTTTTTTTCTATTTACATGTTTTAAAATGAAAAAAAAAAAGTGTAATTGTCAATGCACAAAATTAATTTGGTTTTCATTGGTCAAACACCTGAAAAAATCCTTTTCTTTACAATTTCGTTAGTTGTATAGTCTGCTTTTTTATTTATCTATCATTTACATATTATGTTCCATGTTTTCTTCTGTGCCAAAAAAAATCTTTCATATGGACTTTATTATCACTTTTGAAACTCTTTATAAAGCAGAGAAGTTGAAGGACATATTTAGCTGAACAGCAATTTACAGAAGCCTTCTAATGCACAGAACAACTGTGACTGAGCAATTCATCTCTGGTGAAGGAATAAATATGTTCACATCTCTAAATTAATATATTCAAATACTGTGTTAAACTAGGAAAATAACCTTCCATTAACAGCAATATTTTAAACATGATATAGGGTATTTTTATTTTTGTAAATTCTTCATGTTAATCACTAAAAACACCCTAGAATTGTTTTTAGAATGTTCTGTACTGTCTCATGCTTACTTCATATGCAAGGACATGATTGACCTCACATTGTTTCAGGGATTAGAGACTCACTGTGTAGTCTGCAACCTGGTCACACAGAAACACCCACAATCTGAGCAAAATTATTAGAGAACTGCTTGGGGGGAAATTCCCCAGCCCATGATAAATAGCCCAAACAAAGAGGTTTCTTCTCTTCTGTCTCCATTTGCACAGGGCTTGACCATGAATAACAGCTTTATAAATCTCATAACTACTTTTCAGTAGAAGTAAAACTTTTTCTCTGTGTGTAGCATTGAATCCTAATGGCACAAGGAGCTGATTAGCATACCTGAAAATATAAAAATATGTCATAAAATCCATTTCTATGAGTATTTAATTGGAATGAGGCACAATAATTTTAATACTGATATGTTCGTTCGAAACTAAACACTGGACAATAACAGACTCTGTGATAGATAACTAGCATGAAGGGGTGGATAATTTGACCAAATCATCCCAGGCTGGAAAATCTGTCTAAGGATACTAAGCAAAAACCCTACCCTAGGAAAGTTGTCCTGGAACGTTTACAGATTGACACTGAAAACTAAATTCCAGTTCTCTTTTGAAATGCCATGATAATGCAACAAAACAAACCAAACAAACAAACAAAAATTAATGAGGCTTTACAACAAACAAAACTATCCAAGGGGTAGAATCTATTTTTAAGAACTCATTCAAAGCAGTTACACATAAAAAAAACCCTCCAGAGAGCTCAGGTTTACTGTATTAAAGGATAAATGGCAACACTTCATATTTAAGGATTCTATTTTAAATTAGTGTTTAAACCTGGAAGCTTGTTTTTCTGGACATTTCAGCTTTGAAGTTCAGTTGCTTCTTATTTTAGCTTCTTTTATATACCAGATGCAAAAGACAGGCAGAAATATATCCTTTTTTTTTTTTTTTTTTTTTTTTTTTTG
>VXAU01000777.1:552560-598873 GCA_013399695.1 Formicarius rufipectus
TTTTTTTTTTTGGTAGTGTATAGTACTTGTTTTTTCTACAATGTAAATGCCCATGGTTCTTTTTTTGTCCTTTGTGATACATACCAATCACTTCAGCATATATAAAAGGATACTAAAGTTTAGCCAAAAAAATTAAAAGCTACTTCTATCCATTCTTTTTTCCTTTACTTGTATTTATTTGGCACTGTACTGCCTAGTATCAATGGCTTTCATCAGGCTAAAAGGAAGGAAGGAAAGACAGTTTACAAAGCTGTGCTGCTGCTGGCACTAATATTTTAACAGTCTAGAGTGAGCAAAGGAGGAAAATGTGAACTAATATGCATTAAAATGTGTACACAAAACAAAATGGTAAAGCTCAAGACTGAAACTTCATTCTCACAAGAAAATTACGTTCTCCAAATATTATAAATATCTTGGCCTATAACATAATTTTTTAATCAATGGTCAAATTAATAAAAAAATGCAATGTGAGTAACTGTGAATACTTAAACACACAAATTATCCATATGGTTACTTCATAAGCTTATTTTTGAAAGTATTCCATTTTGATGCTCAATTTGTTTCTGTTTTGAGTGGAAAACAAAAAAAACCCCAAACAACAAGTGTTTATTGAAAGCTTTGACTCAGCAAAGACAATTCTGAGCCTTTGGGTTTGGGCAGTAACATAAATTCTGGTTTCCCTAGTTCAGCTTTTTGGTTCTTTTTTTGTGCATATCCAGTTACTCAGAGTTTGGATCACAAAATTACTCAGATGTAAAACACAAACAGGCAAGTTTGTGGTTAGAGTGAATATCACATAGGCATTTGGAAGTGTGTCTTGGGAAGAATGGTGAAAGTTTATTGACTTGGATAGCAGAATGTGATAAGACAAAGTTCTGCAAAAGCTGCAGCAAAAGACAATCTCAACATGTGCCACTGATGATTTAACATAATTTTTCCATCACTGATGTATTCTATAGCTCCTTTATTTGTGGAGAATTCTGGACTCAAGGCATTTTGCTGGGAATGAGTAGACAATTCACAATTATTGACTGCACATTATACAGTAGACACTCTTTGCACAAAGATGCTTTATTGCTTGTTCTTTCATGGTGCCCTAAAGAAGTATGCAGAAGATAATTGAATCTTTACAAAGATCTTTCAGACCCTATTTCTCTTATATGCATTTGAAGGAAAACAGAGTATTTTAATGGAGGGTTTAGCAACAGTAATGTTTTTTGATTTCCTAACTGCACATAAAAACTTTTAAATATGCTTAAATTAACTCTTACACTAGCTTAAATCCTTAAAAAAAAAAAAAAATAAAAAATGAAACACTTGTTTTGTCACATAGAAGTAGAAATTCCATGAATAGCCATAATATAACTGGATTTTTGTCTTTTGTCCAGAACAGTTACAACTGGAGAGGTCCACCAACAGCTGTAATGTCTGACATGTTCTCAGAGGAGCTTTCAGCAGAATAAATTATGAAGCTTCAGTAAGCTCTCTATGGGGTAGTGGTTGATCTTTGACTGTGCTGACAGCCAGAGCTCTTATCATCTTTCTCAGCAACAAGTCAAATTGGGCTTTAATTGCTGTTCAGAGAACAGTGCTCGATTAAACATACACGACACAGAAACTGGTACAGGGCAGAAGGGAACAAGAGATGTCAAGGAGTCATGAGACAGACGTTTTTTTGGTACTCTGTTCTAAAGACAAAGTGAGCTTTATATGCAAAATTAAATGCTCAGAAAGGTTCCCTAACTGTGAGGCACTGTCCTGAAACTTAGTGTTTAATCACTGGTTTCTTGTCAGTAGTAGCTTGAAATGTGTTTGGATCAAATAAGTACTAAAGAGTTCTGCACTGAACCACCCTGTCAGGATCTATTTCTTGTCCACATTTCATTAATTCACTTTCTTAAAGCTGGCCACTGAAAGACTTACAGGTAAGTTCAAATGAAAAAGTTTAAAGGCATAATATATTACACTCAAGGGAATTCAGAGGGTTTTGTGGCTATTCTAATTTAGATGTAAAATGGCCTTGATTCCTATCACTTAATACTCACTTCAGTAAGCGCTAATGTCTGAAAAAAATCACCCATTTTCCTCACCTCAGTACTTTCACACTTGCCTAGAAATTACACCTAAAAGCTATTTTTTTTCAGATATTTTGGTAGCAGCTGTTCAGCAACGTGTTTTCTTAGACAGGGCTAAGAACAGTGTCAGTTTGTAATATGTCTACATTAATAATACTTGTCAGGAAAAAAAAAAAAAAAAGAGACAAGTCCAAGAATATTTGATATCTTAAACTTGTGTAAAATGAGCTATAAAGGGCCGGAAAACTGTGAAACCACAAAAGCCAATCAATTGCAGGCACTGCCCAATGGCTTCAAAGCTGGAATTTCATTTTAAACATAGACCAAATCATTCTGCCATAACTCCCTCTGGAAAAACTGGAGTATTTCCAGGAAAAAGCAATGCCTTGTACAATAGCCCAGGTTCACCAAATTCACCTTTGTAGGTGCTAAGAATTTGAATCAGAGTGACAGAAAGAGAAGCAGGAGTGCGCAGCCAGGCACCTCCAGACAACTTCATGAAACCATGGACTCATGTCAATGACATTCTGCAACTCTTCTTGTAATTGAGAAAGGGAATATATGTAACCCTGCCCAAGATCTGCCTTCAGCCTGGTATTTTCAGGCAAATTCTTTCAAGTTCAAGAAACATACGCACTTCTTGTGCGTATTAAATTACCTTTAATTATATTTCATTTTAGTACAGCTATCAATGTTCCTTTGAGAAAGAAAAAGTTTTGATATCCAAAAATTTTGAGTTTACAAAACCTTTCTGCACTCCTCTCCTGCACAGTGATGGAGAGGTTTAGAAAAAAAGTATTTTTAAGTCTAAGAAAGGCACAGAAAAGATATACCCATCCAGATATAAACCATGGATTAAGTTGTCAACAAATACTATTTTTACTGATTTATTGATGTGGCTTTAGATTGGACACCTTACTCTGAAATGTATTTCTTAAGCTGCAAGCATTTGATTTCTTTGTTGGTATTTGTTCCCCATGCTTGCATAAGTGTAAAAGTCCCTTGTGTCACGTAACACAACAATCTAAATCTAGTTTTGTGGTTAGAAAACTTCTGTTGGAAATCTTGCATAAAGTCGTAGACAAGTACCTTGAATATCATAAACACCAGGCTACAAGAGTAGCTAATTTATCCCAGAAATTCCATCACAGGCAGACATTTTTATCAGTTTCCTTAAAAAAAAAAAAAAAAGGTATGAATTAGATAAATAGATGAACAAAATATCACTCTGATAGATGGTTAGATGTATTTACTTTTTCTTGGAACTGCAAATAAATGTAAACACTCAAGTGTTGAAGTGTCCAGTTTTTTCCCCCAGCTTTATTGCATGCTCAGAGCATATTAGACAATATACACAGGTATGCAGAACACAATTCTTCTCTAGTTCTTGGACATCTAGAGGTCTGTTCAGTTTTCCAGATAGAGGTGATAAGTGCCTTTTGAAGTTCCCTGGAGAATCTAAGACACCTCAATGCAGCTAAGAGGCCTGTCAGAGGACCTATGGGAGACGTGCACTGCTGACTGGCAGCTGAAGGCTGGTAAACTAGTCAAAAGCTAATCCACTCAGTCAGTGGCAGATTCAGAGCTACTCAGTTCATCCTGAAATTAACAGTATCCTGCAATGAGGTAAATAACTACTCAAAGAACACTGACTGTATTGGTTAGATCTCTGTTGCCTATAAAGCCTATCTCATAGAATCATAAAATTGATCATCATGTCCAGTCATTATCCAAGCACTGCCATGTTCATTGCTAAATCATGTCACCCACATGCTGCATCTACATGCTTTTTTAACACTTCCAGGGGTGGTGATTCCATCAGGGTTGTTCCAAAGCCTGAACACCCTTTCACTGAAGAAATTTTTCATAATATCCAGTAGAAACATCCCCTGGTGTAATTTGAGGACACATCTTCTTGTCTTGATCAAGTATAATGTCTAGCTTTGCTGACTATAACCTGGACTCCATATAAATACGGACACTTTCAACATGGACCTGAATATCATCCCTAGGGTCAAAACAGTTCCTGAAACCTAGAAGTCACTAGTCAAGCAGTCAAGCTATGGCTGCATATCCAATCAACAGTTTATAAAGGCAAGTCCTGTGTCACATCCATCAGCCATGTTAACCATGTCTAGTATTTACACACCAAAAAGCAGTAGACACTTTGTTTTCGCAAGTGAATCAAGCTCTCACTTTCAGAGGTGGAACCAGCAGCTTTTGTTCTTGACTGCTGCCTTTCTGCTGTAATGCAAGAACTCATAGCAACATTTTTCCTTTAAAACAGTCATCTGACAACCCTGACTATCTTCATCTTCCCACTGTGTATGCAAATAATCATTTCCTTAAGTCTTGGTTAGATTGGGTCTTTCAACAGTTCAATGGGAGAATTTATGTCTGCAGAATGACATACGAGTTGTTAGTGGAGCAAATCTGGTCTAGTGCCTCATAAAATACATTGCTGAGGTCTAAGTCTTGGAGGGATCATTGTGGCTTTCAGTGTTGTTAAATTTTTCTTTGAAACGTAACAGTGCACTGATTTTAATGTCCATCAGTGTGGCTATTGAAAAATGTCTTATGCACCTGGCGAAACTATGGCTTATAAAAAACAGGGTCAGACAACAGTAAATATGAAGAAGATATATTAGCTTTCAACTGATTACCTCTGTAACTATACTGAGAATATGGATTAAAATCTTTTGAAATTGGATAAAAAAGTAAGAGCCCTAAAAAATGATGATGATGTAAAATTACCTACATTTGTGCTTTGGGGCTGCACCTCAAAATGTATGTTTTGTTTCGACACTATAAAGAAAACGGAGAACGTTTACAAGCTAATTGTCTCTTAAAAGTAATTCTCTACTACAACAGATTTGAAGATAAAAACTACCACTCAGATTATTAAAGTTATCTTTATGTTACTACTAGAACTGTATGAGAAGGGATCTGTTACACAGTAGATCATCTATTATGGGGTCAGAACCACCTAGTGGGCTGCATCTCTGTGAGCGTGTGTGGAGGGGAAGGGCTGGGCTGGCCCTGCAGACACACCACAAGCCCTGCCCAGAGCACACAGTCTGTAGCCACATGGCCACAGGAGCCATGTGGCTGAGCTGACAGTCGAGGAAGGTCCAGCTGGTAACCCACCCACACCACACCCCCTGGAGCCCCTGGTTGATGTGGCAGCCCTTACTTTGGCTGGGGGGACAGGGAGTGGTCAGTGACCCAAAAGTCTCACCTGGAGGGAGTGGCCACAGTGACCAGAGCAGATAAGGAAGGCAGCATGAGGTCTCCATTTTAGGAGTCATGGCCTGTTCTCCTCAAAGCAGTTGATATGTGACCTTCTAAGTGGTAATTATGCTTTTATCTCCTCTTTTTCTGTATTCTTTTCATCTCTGTTCCCTTATTCTGTCCTCCCTCTTGTAGGTAACTTCAACACTTATTTTCTGTAAGGTGTGGGTACCTAACCTAAGAGTTTGTGTTTCCTGGGTGTAACAAAGGTTCCTTACACTAGCAATGCTTTTTAGTTCTGGTTCTAATGCTTTTGTGAAATTGCAGGTTTATCTCTGTAAAACCCTTTTTGCCAAAATGCCTATATTCTCACCAAATTAAAGAAATCTCTCAGAGAAAAATGTGTAATTATTATCTAGACGTGAACCCAATGTACCAAAGAATCAATGGCTTTACAAGAGTTTGTATGAGCAAAATCTCTTGGAGCGTAAAATTAAAGTGTAACACTTGGTAAAAGTTGAGCCTTTGGGGCCAGGTTGTAACAGGATCCTATTAAATAAGTAAGATCAAGTTTTTGCGTGACTAAGAATTAGTCATGTTACAAGGAACAGGTAATTTAATGTTTTATTGTTTCCCCATTGTTTTTAATGCAAAATGATAAATGTGTTAGTGTGTTTTATTTCTTTGACTTTGCCTCAGGCTTGGAGACTAATGGTATGCAAAGGTGATGATAGATACCATCATTCTATTCAATACGGTATTCCCTACCAAAGGAAGAAGTGGTTAATAAAGAAATTAATGTAATTCCTTTGACAAGCTCTAATCTACTTTTATTCCCTCAATAAATTAATTTTTAAAATTCTGAATGAAAAAATTTGCATCTACAAATTAAATTGTATAACCAGCTTTTCTCACAGGCCAACCAAGAGCCAGAGAAGGATTAAAAGAAGCACTGGGGCTTTTTCACTCATCAAACAAACATAGTGGCTGATGATTGTTAAACACTTACTAAACAAATCCCCGTTATCACATACCAGGCTGGTAGTTTGCATGTAAACAGGAGCCTGAAGCAGACTTTTCAAAAGCATGAACTTAGATACACTTTGGTTGAAAACTCTCTTGAACAAGGCTTTAAATAGATGAAGCAATAATCAAAATGTGTCCTTTCTTTATATTGGAAAAAAAATAATAGTATTTCACAATTAATTAAAATTCAAAGTTATAAAAATTGAAATACTGAAATCTAGGTGATAATAGTCCAACTCCTGAAATTGGTTGCTTTCCTCAGGAATTTCTATGTCAACACTTCAACTAAAAGCCAATCTCTAAATAAGTGCATTCAAAGTATCTAAATAGTGTAACTTGGAATAACTGTGACATAAAAGTTGTGCATTATCTAGATCCCAGTTCCGGTCCTTACATTTTATATTACTTAATATTGTTTCAGTGTTGCCAGACTTGCCACATAAGAACAAGTTTTCCTTACTGCATGCCAAGTTCAGAGGCACAAAGTATCACACAGAAACATGGATATTCATCTGTACATTCTAGAAAATCTTCCTCAAAAATTAACTCACATTTTGAAAAATGCCTTTACTGTAGCACTTTATTAGGATAATCTCAAATATTGTGGGAATAGAGTAAGCTATTTGAGTCCCCTAATTCAGTAAAATGATTAATCTGCTTTATCTCTCCATGAAATCATTATACATTTAATGCAATTTAACATCCATGCAGTGTCTTGGCATAGTTCTATCATGTTGAGAACGGCAAAAGAATTGGGTGATAATTCATTGCTTGCCAGTTCCCAGGTATGTTCTTTAAACAACTCTCAAGGCTTTGGATATTTTCCACCAAATGGACCAACAGGAGAATATGATCTCTTGGCATAAGCATGAGTTTATCGTGCTTTTCATATTTAGTTGCTAATTTTGCCATTGCACACATGAAGATCTCTCAAACAGAACGACTGACAGGGAACTGGGAAGGGAAGGCTGTCTTCCAGCAGTACACATAACTGGAAGCCAGAAAGATCATAAATAGCATTTGCAGTACTACACTGTAGATTCTAGACTGATTCTGACCTTTATTACACAGATGGTGATCAAATAAATTAAGGTTAGATGGCACTTTTGGCAAAAGTCTTATGCTCCTACCTATGATTAAAAAAAAATCTAGATTTCTCTCTATAGCAATGAATTTTGGGTAACTGTGTATCTACGTAATATCTTTAAGAAAACATATTTTACCGTACTCAGCAATAATATAACAAATGGTGTAAATCATATGTATCACAGCTAAGGTACAAATTGATCAGAGGATTCATGGTGAACCAGGCAAGCAGTGGGCAGGAAAGCTTAGAATTATTTATGAGATCGGAGAATCAAGAAAGGTAGGAAAAAAGATGGCTAATAAAAGTCTTCTGGATGGATGGGAAGAGACCCCTTATCTTCTACACTCTTGACTGTTACTTTTTTTGCCATATATTTTTCTTGCAAATTGTGGTCTTTTTGCACTCAGGTGAATGAAAAATGAATCGAAGTTTGTCTGCACTTTATCACAGGCATCTGTTTTTTGACCAGATTATAAGTGGGTTAAGTCCTGTCTCATACTCAAGTCAAGATACTTGTTATTTATTTCAGTTGAGTTAGTTCCTTGAATGTTTAATTTATGTGTTTGCGTCATTTCTGAAGTGGACCTGAATTTTCCATGATGTTTAATTTTCTTATTTTATGTTGAATTTGATACGAGGTTTAGGGTCTCCTGATCACCCACAGGAACAACTTTCTCTAAGAATTGCAGCAGATGCATATTTTTTGAAAATAGAGTCCAGTTTCTATTTGAAAATTTTTGGTTTCGTTTTCACAGGAAAAAGCTATACTCAGAAACCAGAAAACAAATGTCAGAAATTTCTTTGTCTGATATATATAATTTTATCAATACTTATTGTTGCATTGTCTTTTTGCCTTACAAATGTGTTAATACATGAGGTCTCACAACTTCTGCATAGCTTTATGAAATGCTACTGAATACACATGGTTTAACATTGCAAAAATATATAGAATTAACAGAATTAATAGCAACATGCTTTATTTTTAATCCAGCACAGGAGACATATTTCCCACTGAAATATACTTTTGAAGAGGAGATTTGAAGAATAATTATGAAACTCTACATAAACTAAGATAAAAGTAGAAATACTAAGAGGCGTGCCTTTATTAGAGCAACACAAAAATTCCATACGCAAACCAATAAAACTGTAATTAGCAAGTACAGAAAATCAAAGCTAGGCTTCAATCAAGTGAGTGACTGCTCCTCCAGGAGCAGATTCTGTTGAGAGGGACTGGGACGGTATTCTAGCATTCCCTAAAGAGATTAAGATTCATTGGTTAGTTAAATAACCAAGTCAAAAGCTGATCATATAACCTCTCAAAGCCTTTGTCTGACGAGATCATTTTGTTTTGATAGTAGTTCATTTTTAGAAAAACCTTAGACTCCCCCAACCCTTAAATTGGAAATTGAAGACAATATAAGCTCACATTGCCTCACCTGCGCTGCCTATTTAACTAGAATGGAATAAGGCCTAATTAGTTCATATAAGTGGACCATATACCTTTGCATTCTATCTGTGAAAACCATAGTAACCTTAAGAACCAAATCAAGACACACTGATAGGGTTTTATGTGAAAGCTGTAATCAGAGGCTGAATATCTAGCACTGAAACCCTGTCATAACTAAGTAGAGAAACACACGTTCAGATTGGTGTCCTTAAGAGGATTTTGATGAAACATTATGAAGACAGTGGCTATAAGGAATATCAGAACTGCAGTGCTGCAGCCCATACCAGTTCCTTCAAATGGTTTGACATTTGCCTACTTTTCAGCTTGTTGCAGGTTAAACTGCATATGGAAACGCTCCTACTCAGTTTAGTAATATGTAAATAAAATTGTAGATTCCTAGCTTCAGAGAATGATCCAGGTCACTTAACACACCTGTCCCAATTTCCTACTATAGTAACTGGAGAATTTAAAGTAAATATGAAGATCAGAATAAAGGAAATCTCTTTTCCCAATAGAGGCATTTTTCTTCCTTCACTGAACACAGGTGCTTCCAGACGATGATATTGCCCCCACCTACCTCAATTAAACTTCTGCTTTTGTGGGAAAGCTGTACTATTCAATGTAAGTGCCTCTTTCTTATTCTCATTCTCAGATAACAGCAGCCCACCAGAGAAATGTAATTTTTTTTTTCTTTTTTTTTTTTTTTTGCTGTCTGGTGAGTATATCTGGAACTCTCCCTGAGGACAGGAACATTTGCTTTGTTCCAAGACAGTGTGCAAAACACCAAAGAACATAGAAATGTGGATGAGGGTATTTTCCTCTCAGCACTAGGCTACCAAATAACAGTGTAGATTTACTGAAGCAATGTAATAGAACTTCAAGAAAGTACCTGCTATACCTTATGGCCCATTAATCAGGACATTCTCCAGAATTTTGGAGATGAGGATTCAATACCCTGCTCAGACTTAATCAAGTCTAAGGTTATCTAATTCCTTTATTACTATTCAGACTTATTCACTATTCCACACCATTTCTGGAAAACAGTGCTAGCATTTTAGAACATTTTTTAGAGTTCAGCTGCTTGTACACTTAATCCTGGATCCCAATTAATTTGTTGACAGGATTTAAAGGGCATCCCTCGAGAACTTTTAAGTAGTCAACATTGATCTTCTTTAAGCATCCTAGAGACATTCCAGCTTAGTAGGGAGGCACCTAATGACAATTGCCATGTAAAGAGTTAAGCAGTCTTTGAAAACTGTTGACTTTAGCTGGAATGGGCTTCAGGTGCCTGTGTACTCCAGCTCTGTTTAAACCAAGTAGATACCATGCATAGTTGTTTTGCATTCAAGAGGCTTCCATGATTTCAGGGGGTTTCTTGTTTGTTTGTTTTCTCCCTGTGAAACATCTGTTCTTTGAATATGTATCATTATTCCTGCTTGGAAATAAACTGTCAAATTGTAAGATATATTTATCTACAGCAAACATACATCCAAATAAGTAACAAACATGACACATCTGTCAAATGTGTATACTGCTATCCTACACTGTCTTGCTAGATGTCTAAATCTGATTATGGAAGCATCATCTGTGATTTCTGGACTCTCATGAGCTATTACTTGCCATGAGCTATTATTATTACCTAAATTTAAATTTAACAATCATTTGAACATTTAGATTTTAAGTAAATATTTAAATCTTGGTGCCTCAATCAAGACCTGTCCTTTCATCTCAGACTTCTGTCACGGCCTTGATAATTGACTCCACACTTGTTTATGGAGATTCTTCTTCCTGTGTTTTGACATTTTTTAACCCACTACTAAACCTGCAAGTAATTCACAAAAACATATCAATTCTCCTGTCATTTTTTTTTCTGTGCTGACACTATTTTGGCATTTCCTTTTCCATGGTTTCTTGCCAGTGTTCATTCAGTCTATGGCCTTTACTTGTACCCCTGACCACTGCACCTTCACTGAAGTGCTGACAAAGCAAGGATAAACAAGAAAAAGTTTTACAATTCAGATTTTTTTCATTAGTGTTGCCTTTGTAACAGCAACTGCAGAGGGAGGAAAAAAAAAAAAAAAGAAAAGAAAAAAAGAAAGGAATTCGAGACCCATATATCTATAGCGCACATTTTTATCAAATCGTCCAGTCACTAAATAATCTAAGTTCTTATCAGGTGACTTGGCAAAAGTACTATCTTGAAATGCTGAAAGAATGAAAGGCAAAGTAAAAGATTGTACAAGCTTAATTTATCACGTAAAAGAACTAAAAATATCATCAATCATATTTCTGGACCATGTCTCAGAAGTTTCCTCAGTTCTGAGGGAACGAGATCTTCAATGAAGTAAATCGTTCCAATCATGCTTACTAAACATTTAAGGGGGGGAAGAGGAAGATTTTTAGTTTTCTTAAATGATTTACATACACTATTTTATGGCCTGTAGAGTGCTATATACTTTGTACAATATTTGGCATAAAATTCAGAGCACTGGATTGTCTTACTAACAAGAATAACAATGATGACAGAAAATCCCGAAGGAAAGTTTTATACTGTGCAAACTCAGACCAAGAAGTTCAGGACTGAAAACACCATGGGCTGTGCCAGCCAGATGATCTGCAGAGATAATTAACAGCAGAGTTCACAGCTTTGGCTAGCCTAGGGACAGTGTCATGCAAGCTGCTTCCAGCATCTGAGCTTCAACTAGGCTGTCAGGGAGACCTACCAACACATTCAAGAGCAAAGCAGAAATCCCTGTGTGATCATCATGTGGTCTAGACATGCCTCAAATGGTCAGCAGCACTGATATTTTCACCTAGATATGTATGCATTTTTATTTTTTTAAATTCAGGCATGTATCATTTTAAATTTTCCATATGTTTCCTAACAGGGCCTCTGGCAATAGGAGAAAGGGTAATGGTTTTAAATAATTAAGGAGGATCAATTTAGATTAGATGTAAGAAAGAAGGTTTTGCAATTAAAAAAGAGAGTGGTGAAACATGGGAACAGGTTGTCCAGAGAGGTTGTAGATTCCCTATCTCTGGAAACATTCAGGATCAAGGTTGGATGGGGCAAGATGTGTTTTCAAATTAGAAACATATTTCATAGCTTTCCATTAATATACCCACATATTTTTGTGAAGGACTAAGTCTCCGGCTCCTATACCAGTGTTTGTCTCTTCTGCTATTATACCTATTGTATTTAAATTTTATATTTCCTCCTTCATTTTCCTACTAAGTGACTCATAGGTTTTCTAGTGATATTCCTATCATGTTTCTGCTGAGCTGCAACTAAATACAAACCAGTTTCAAACACAGGTATCTACGTCTGTGGGTATTAGAAGCAATGCACTATGGCAATTGCACTTTTCGTGCTGAGATCTTAAACTGAGTTTAGGAAGACAAAGATATCCAGGCTGAATAATGAACCAGCAGTTGATAAAGACTTACTCTTTCCTTCACAAATGTTTTGATGAGACTCCCAGATCCCTTATCCCAACAGCCTTCAGGAATCTCCTTTACTAGGTTCTAGGTACAACTGAGATTTTTAATGAGATTTAGTAAAACCAGTCTCTGAAATACTTAGCACAGAATTCAGTGCTTCATTATTGTATAATATTGTATTACACCACATTATCATGTAATATAATTAAAATAAAATTATATAACATAATACAGCTTTTGCTTGTAAATACTGCTATAGGTCTGAAGGTCCTATATTGGTAATAATCAATATCCCCTATTTCCTAGGCCAAAAAGTAGTTCAGCTAATAGTTTTCAGTGCAGAATGTAAGCGATCTCTTCACAGAGTTACAGAACGGTTGAGGTTGGAGAAGACCTCTGGAGGTCATCTGGTCCTAACCCCCACCCTCTGCTTGTCTGCAACTGGATGGCAGTGACCACGAGCTGTCCTTGCTGATGAGTTTGCATTGAGCTGGTTCACCTTCACTTCCTTGGACTGAGGTGTAATTTTTTGAGAAGTGAATCCATCCCTACAGATGATCTGAGAGAACCACCTGCTTCATGTTAACTTCCTTGAAGTCAATACTTGGTGTGTGAAAATGAAATAGCTTTAGCTATGTTTGCATCAGTGAGATGACTACAGATATAGATACAAATATATAAATATGCAACCACATACACACAAATTTATTTAAAGACTGTGTGTTTTTCAGTAAATAACATTTGTGTGGTACTAATTATTATTTCCTTCATATTAACCATCAATGATTTCCCTGAAAATGGGCCTGACAAGATGATGAAAGAAGAGGATGGTGCAAAAGATTTACTCTGACCAGCTGTGCCATATGCTACCATCCTAACATTATCATTTTTATCTGTTTATACTTCTCTTTATATTTGCACTCTTAAAACATTGATTTTTTTTCTTTCACATTTGAAAACCTAGCAGAGGATATTGGAAAATTTTCAAGATATCACTAACCTCTGCTCTGACAAGTCATATACAATAAAATGTTCCTCTTGGAATCCAAAAAATATGCTAGTTAACAAACCGTTAGCCCTGAACCTTACACATCACAAATCAAAATGAAAAACTGACTCGAAGTCCAAATATTTGTGAGGACAAAAACAAAAAATAATTTAAAATTTGCATGTCTTTGTATGATGTGCACCAGAAAGGTTATCCCTTCATAGACAATTTAGACAATAAAGCCATTAGTTTGAGGCTCAATCTTTATTTGATGAAGGGAAATGTAAAGATAGATACAAATCTCAAAAGAAGTTAGCAGCTCTTTCAAGTTTATGCATTCATAAGAAATCATCTCCCTACTTTGAAGTATGGACTAGAATACAGATAATTTAAATAATAGCTCTGGCAAAAACAGGAACAAACAAATGAACTGTAATTTGTTGCTCTGTTAATGAAAGTATGAAATCAAACAAGACAAAAAAATTCTTTTTAATTTCTTCTGTTCCTACTTTGTGAAGAGTAATAATTCAGCCAGTCTGTTCAGACAAATGTTTCAAAGTGTCTAAAATGGAAAACAGTGAGGATCTCACTAGCTATTCAATATAGCATATTCCAAACACATATTAGTCCTCCTTTCAAACAAGTGGTATTCAGAGTAGAATAAATTCCCTGTACTTCAGAGAAAGTCTGTGACTAAGAAGGGAAGCAACTCTTAAATTAATGGTTTTTGATGTCAAGTAAAAACATTATTTTAATAGTTTACTCATTCAGTAGTCTGTGCAGAATGCCAATAGAATTCTTAAATACACTTCAACCAGGAGACTTCATAACAAAGCATAACAAAGTCTGTACTTTTAGTTTGGGTAGGTGAGGGAATTACCTGGCTTTTCCTCTACATTAATTTGCTTATATTATTTCACAGGCATAGAAGAGTGTAGGGACATCTATGCCAACTCTGATTTCTAAGAGACACTTACATGAAAAGGTCAAATTATCCATGTCAGTAAATCTCTTAAAAAGCATACAGTGCAATGAAGATAATTTTTATTCTTAATTCTAGCACTGGTGCTCTTCTGGCCTGGCTTGTGTCTGAACTAAAGAATTCTTAAAGAAAAAAAAAAAAAAAAAGATCATATTGGAGCCAATACTAACTCAGTTCCTTTAATATGAAGACAAATTCTGGCAGCTTCTCCTGTTCCCAGAAGTATGCCTGAAATCCTTCATCTTATGAAGCAATAAGAACCACATTCAGTCTGTGCACTAAATAACTGCAGTAATCTGTGTAAGACCAGAATGGTCTTTGTCACAAGAAATATTATAGCATAGAAATTGAATGATTACCATTTTTTAAATTAAATTGGTAGAATGGTCTCAATTTTTTTGATTAAGTACATTTTGACAGAATCATTCTTAGCTTAACTAGATAAATGGCAGATGTTAGATACGAAGAAAGGTCCCTATATCATCAGAAAAAAAACCATCAAAAGGACAATTTTTGCAAGTAACTTTGGAGAAACCTTCTGCAAATAACTTTTCCACTAATTATAATAGAAGCATAGATGTCCAGTTTAGATTAGATGCTGAATTTCAATACAGCGCAAAGCAGGCAAGTTTGGTCAAATCATCCATATAATATAAGTCCAATATGAAACATACATAATACATGTATTATCTACTTATGTGTCTTTGTACATGTCAATATGTGTCAGCATGGGGGGAACATGGGTGGATGAGTGTATGTATACACACAAATTCAAATTACAGAATGTGTGCATCTTAACTGCTTTACAAGTTTAATACAGGTATACTGTAGCACACAAAAATGTATTCCTGGGTGCATGCTCTTTAAAAAACATAATAAATCATCATATATCAGGAATAATATGAAGATTTTTAGGCTGGAGTTCACCCATTTACTGTGAGTATTTCCTTTCTAATCTCTGTTTCAGTTGTATAGTTGCACATGTACTGGAGTATTTAATAATTCAGGCTTTAGTTCTCAACTCGATGTCGAGACAAGTTAGAGCATGAAATAGAAATAATGCCCCACAAGAGAAAGAGAAAACATAAGATTTTAATCCAGCAACAATGAGATAAAGTCTTATCTCACTATTTATGCCTGTTGCCCAGTGAGATAGTTTATCTTCATAGAACCATTTTCTTTTTGCCTACACATGCTGCCTAATTGATAGGATCTGTGTTCTCCGAACTCTTCTTGCTCAGCTCAAATCCACATACTCAATTTTCTTGGAAATCACTGATTAATTTTCAGTATATAATCTACAACAATAGAAATGAAAGAAACTGCATAAAGAGGATGCAAAAGAAAAGCAAAACGAGGAGCCACTACCAAGAAGGAATCAAATTTCCAGATGTGTCATTAAAATGAGGAACTAATTGCCAAATTCTGGAGCCAGATTTTACAGTTTAATACATGTACATAACTCCCACTGTTTTCATTAAGACCTATTCTTATGTAGCAGAGTTAGCTTAAGATTTGCAATCATATCACATTAAAAACTTGTTCTTCAGGTGCAGCCAGAAGTTCAACAAGTTAGTCATGCAAATCACATTATGTAAATATTTGGACTCATTGCTTTTTCTTTTATAAACTGTTTCAGAGTAAGCAATAGGTCTTATTACACTACTTGTTTTATCAGGGATAGTGTTTCTTGAAAATTGTCAGGTCAAAACATAACAAGCAGCAGAGCAAAAGAACCATGAGGCAAAATTCAGAAAATAATGTGTATTGAGATGAGCATTGAAAAGCAGATTGATAAGGCACTAAGAATTCTAATAATTAATTTCCTGTTCTGCTACACCAGCTAATAACAGAAAGAAGCTAAGTGCTTAGCAATAATGTTAAAAACATTATATACAACACAGTATTAAGTATTCTTTATCAAGAACACCTTGACTAATTTTCAATAAAGGTATACACAGAAGGTATGACTAATGCTATATATTAGGAGAAGATATACATCTGTTTGTGCAGCCCTTAGCATCATACAGTTGATATGATTATGTCTTTGGGTAGGATTTTGTGACATATTCAAGCATGCCCTGTGAAAGCAAGAAGAATTCAGAGATACTGCTTGCCACTGGAGGGAGAAAATTCATGCGGCAAAGCTCAACTAGAGTTTAAGCTGGCCAGAAATATGGGGGACAATAAAAGGTTTCTTTCAAATATATTAATGGTAACAGGAAGTACAGAAACCTGTTACAGGATGGGGATGGTGACCTCACAAACAGGGACAGATATGAGGCAGAGGTGTTTAATGCTTTCTTTGCCTCTGCCTTCAACATGGATGATGATGGACCAATGGGGTCTCAGTGCCCTGAGCTGGAAGACCAGGACTGCAAGAATGATCAGCTCTCAGTCAACCCTGAAATTGTGCGGAATCTGCTGCTCCATCTGGACCCCTACAAATCTATGGGGCTTGACAGGATTCATCCCAGAATCCTCAAAGAGCTGGCTGATGTCATTGCAAAACCTCTCTTGATGATTTTTGAGCGGTCTTGGGAATCCAGAGAGGTCCCAGCTGACTGGAAACTGGAGAACATTGTCCTGATTCTCAAGGGCAAGTAGGAGGACCTCAGAAATGTCCAAGGATGTTAAAATATCTGTATACATCTGATGGATGTGGCTGAAGACCAATGAGAGACCTCTGATTTTCCACAAAAGCTGCTATAGACCACACAGGAAACTGACATTTGGGAGTCTAAAATGTCACCAAAAATAGATATTTAAGCAACTGCATTGAGCCAGTTGTATTCTGAAGAGCTACTAGATTCATCTTAGGCTAGGCTTCCTGCAGGAGATATACTTGGCTAAAGACAGCTATGATATTTGATACTCCGGGTATTTCAGAAACCTTCACAAGTCAGGCAAAGTATGTGAAGTCATATGAGAGACTTGTGCTCTTCTAAAGCATCAGTTTTATACCTCTCTGAATCTAAAATTACTCTAATCACCTATCCGCAGGGAGCCAGCTGTATAGTTACATTAGATGTGTTGAAAAAGTCAATACTACCTATATTGGCTTCATTGATTACAGCTGCATTTCATATAGCTTTTTATACAGTCATCACATATATTTGAGTGCCTGAATCTGGAGTTGAAATGAAACCAATTAAATAACTAATATCAGAGATTCCAGTGTTTCTGAGTTGTTGATGGAAGACTGGACAGGGATATCACCACTACAATGCTATATAACCTGGAAGTCAGGGAAGTTAAGTGTTCAAAGCCAGGTTGGATGGAGCTTTGAGCAACCTGGTCTAGTGAAAAGTGTCCCTGCCAATGACAAGGGGGGTGGAATTAGATGTATTTTAATGTCCCTTCTAACCAAGCCATTCTATGATTCTATGAAGTTCAGCTTTATATCAGCCAATACTGATGGTAGAGAACATCCTTATTGTTCCTGTAATTCCATATTACCTCTAAATTGTGATACATAAGCTATAAAATTTAATATTCCTGTACAATGGCACTTATTTGAAACTCACTCTATAGTCATGGGGAGTGGTAGTGAAAAATACAGATCTAAAAGATACTCAAAAGACACAGGAACACTCTGGAGCTCTTGTTATATTGAGTACATGTTGTGAATGCAAATCTAAAATTATTTGGATTTCTTTTATATCATTAATAGTCTTAACCCTTCAGTTATTCCACCTAATGTGTTCATTAAACTGTGCATCTTAAAGCAAACAAATTTAAGAACAGGAAAGTGAAGATTAATATTCTCAGGTAGGGACTTCACATTTTCTTATTAGAATGCTAAAACACAGATTGAGTCTTACATTTCTGCCCTGGAAACCAGACAAATGCTTACATGAGTGACGAATAAATGTTTGGTCTATTGCAAATAACTAGTTTACACTACTTTTCATGCTGTTGTATTCTCAGGTAACACAGCCCAAACCTTGGAAAGCTGAGCTATCATACCCCTGTCTTTCCAACAAATAAAAATACATGGCTTAAGCAAACTGTAGGCCTTTAACCAGGATGATTTGACTGTGGAATCTTTTTTCAAGTACACATCTGGCACTATTACTATTATTATTATTGTTGTTGTTGTTATTGTTATTTCTTCACTTTTACAAGCTAGAGATTGAAAACTTAAATACCATTAAATTAATCACCTGAAAGTCAGATTCTGCGCTCACATGTCCCAGATGCTTCCAAAAAAGGACTAGGGAAGGCAATTTTTTTACATTAATGATATATTTATATATCTGTAATATGAAGCAAGCTCAGTGTATTTAAAATAAGCAGGACACATATTTAACTAATACATTCTGAAAAGAATTACCTTGCCAGTGAAGTTGTCAAGACTAGATGAGAACTTACATAAGTCTAAATAAAAGGATCATGATGAAAATTATTTCAAGGTTATTTCATGTCCTATGTACATTTGAATCAGTAGAGCTCTGTTAAAGGCTCCAGCCAAATCCAGTGGTCAATGACGTAGAGGACCAGATGTTTTTGTGTCAACCATGCAGAAGACCAGATGTTTTCATGTCAACCTAGAAAAGGACTTAGGTTAATAACAACATATTGAATGGAACCACTTAGAGTGTAATGATTTTTCTGGCATGGGACAAGAGTATACAGTCAGGAGGAATCAGTGTGAAATTAGTGGCTATGTAAAAGAATAAATAAAAATAATTCACTGTATTTTACTGAGTTCACCATCAGAAGATCCTGACAATTGCTGTATTTTACCATTTTTTCATTCCAGTGCAACTCCTGAATATTGACTATTAGTTAACAAAGAACTGAGGGTGCAATTCACGTGTCCTGGGGTGCATAAGAGTCTGTCAAGGACTTTTGAGCTCAGGTGATTCCTGGGGAATACATGAGAACATGTGACATGTGGGGAGTCAGGCATGGCGCCTCCACAGGGAAAAATACCTGAATAGCTCCCAAACTGTACCTAGGTCTTACGTGGAGATGCTTACTTAGCTTACAGTAAACAGAATCACATACTCAGTCTTGTGACCAAGATCTAGGGTGGCTTGGGAAGTTACGTTCTTGGCAATGTAAACTTAACTCTATTCTGGTTTGAGACTGTGGTAGCTATTTCTTACAAAATACAGACTGCATGAAGATGTGCTCTGAAACAGAAACCAAAATGAAAAAGTTACAAATGTAAAGAAAAATGCAGGGAAGTTTTCTTTGCCTGCATTAAAGATTTTCATCTCCATCTGGTGAGGGGCCCACTACAAAAAAAAAAACAAAAAAAAAAACCAAAAAAAAAAAAAAAAAAAAAAAAAAAAAAAAAAAAAAAAAAAAAAAAAAAAAAACCAGCCTGACTCATCAGATGCCCTTTGAGGAACTGCCAGAATAAATACAGATGGCTGATAATGTACAGTAAATGTCATCTATAGATAACATTCTGTCTCAACACACTTTACAAGGATGAAAATTGAAATACAGAGATGATTTCTTAGTCAGTCTGACTTAATCATCCACTTCTTCAGAAAGCCCATAACATATAGAAACTTCCTATAGAAGTTTTTACAGAGAAAAAAACTTTTAAGAATTTCCTGAGGTATACTTCTCAGAGAATAATATGAAATATGAATGGTCTCAACCAGTACATCCCACAGGTATCATGACAATCCTCTGATCAGCATTACTTAGTTTTAAGGTGATTTTGAGGTAGGGAGAAACTCTAACTAGTTTGCATGGTGACAACCTGCCCTGGAATATTTTTTCTTATCTATTCTGTCTTTCCTATGTGCTTTACTGCAGTGCACACTAGTGCCTCTATTGCAGGAAAATAGAAGCTTCCCAAAATAAAAATCTTGCTGACTCTTAGATACGATAAAGTATTTCTAGGTACTGTAAAGGAAAGACTGTGCAAGGGAAGTCCCTGTTTCTGGTGGTTCACGTGAAGTTACCCATCTTCAGCTCACTGGCTCTTCCTCACTACTGTTTTAGAAGACAGTGAGAAATACATTGAATACTTCCACAGTGGTGGCTACAGGAACACTGTGCTGTTACAGAAGCAAAAAGAGCCAGTCTGTGTAATGATGAGAGGGAGGAATGGCAGTTCCTCTAGACAATCTCCCCCTCTTTGAGAACACTGTGGAGATTCATTTTGCAGAGCAATGATAAACTGTGGGAAAACAATGAATAACTGGCAGTCTTCTATGATTGCTTCAGAACTATACAGCTAAGTGACCTCTGCTTCTGCTAGGTCACCAAGAGGTAAATAACAGGAGAAAGGCAGTAAATGAAGCATTATTGTGCAGACTCTGCCTGTACTGTATCAGTTCTGTAGAAAAATAAAGGTTTCCTGTGTTCTCTTCTTCCATGGTCTGAATTGCATGATTAAGCGAAGCACTGCACTGTGCATGGTGTGAGCTAATTTGCCCCAGGCTGAGCACTGGGAGGTTCAGGAAAACAAAAAACTTCCCAGAATGGTGTGGTTTACTCAATGAGAGCTTAGGTAAACTGCTTCGTATATGTGGTCTGGAACATATGGACTGAGTAAGTGGCAGTCCCAAACCTGTGCGTGAAAATAAGTGGGAAGAGAGAGTTTACTTGTCCCCTTTCATGGCACTGTTGCCTTCCCTATCCTTCTCCTCCCAATTTACTCAACCCATAATTTGCAACATCATCCCTAAATGACTGCATTTCCAGAATCTGGTCTTGCTCATACTGAGCTAGTTGCATTGCAGCATACCTTCTGGTAAAATTCTCAAGGAAATGCTTAGTCCTCCTCTAGCAAAAATAAGACTTAGAAAACTGTGGTGTTTTGGTTATGTTCTGAACTCAAAATAAAGCAGCTGTATGAAATGCAAAATTACACTAAATAATAATTTTGTTTGCATTATACCTGTGATTTCTAGTCAGTCTCATGGGTCATAATTTACAGTTTTTAAATGTTTGATGTTTAAATGTTTAAATGTTTGATACCCAGCATATCACATTAAAGTAATTTTTGCTCCAGCAAATTGCCAATCAAAATATGCAGCATGGTCAATACCTCTGCTGCCTTGAAACCAGAGTATCTAGATTCTAGCAGCCTTTATTCTTGCCAGTAATCCTCACACACAGGAACAGCCCCAGTTAAACAATCAGGATTATTCACTCAGATTGGATAGATATGACTGGACCATTATCTCCCATATTCTGAATCTCACCTGAAAAACTCATTTATGCATGGCTTGATGACGTTCACTACTGAACTTCTTAATTTAGAACAATGACTCTTCCAGATACTTGGATCAGAATTGCACACTATCTTTTGAATCTAAAATCTGCTCCAGCCAAGTTTTTATATTCAAAGATTAACTGCTTTCATGATCCACTTAGTCATTCTTCCTCCAAGGATCCAGACAACAATTTATCTCCTACTTTTCTATTACAAATGAAATACCATATGCTTGATGAGAAGAAAGAAATGCACAATTTCTCAGTATTAGGACCAGATTTGAAATAGCCATAGCATTGAGCTGGAACCCTGTTTTTTGCAGCTTGCTAATATGCACTATAAATGCAAATGGCAAATCTTCCAAGTAATGGAACATATTTCTCATAAAAGTCAACACAAGCTGCACTTACAGTCAGAATTATACTATTGGCCACTGATATAAACTTTAGTAGCTCTTTTCTAGTCAGTTGTTTACTAGATACTGTGGACAGTGTGCCAAAGTTAACAAATCAGTGAACAGGAAAGGCAAAACTCATGCATAAGTGATAGAAGCTGTGTAAAGATGCCTGCATTTACAAGAGGAAAGAGGGAGGAAGCTGAAGGAGTCCACAATGGACAAGGTATCTGGAAAATGTGTAGAATATCTGCTAAATTTCTGAGTCTGAAAATATTTTTCACAACAACTTTATCTGGCACAAGCAGAATTAAGAATATACTTTATTACATCTGGCTTTCAACAAACTATCTGAAACCACATCAACACTGGCTTGGGTGGCCAGGCTGCTTTGGTGGTCACTTATTTTCCCATCAGAGATATCCATGTTTATCTCAGATTAAAGTTCTACCATAATGAAGTTTTATGATCTGCAACAGCAATCTATTTTCATTCAGACTGCTGATATATCACTCTGAACATTCTAACAAGGCAGAGGAGGTCTTGAAAAACAGGCCAAAAATGCTGTGGATGTTTATGTACATCATACCATTCAGCTATTTCACAATGCTGAGATATTTATATTTTCACCAGAGATAAGAGGTGTTTATATTTTCCTCCAAGAACTCTTGATTAAATAATACTTGTCAACTAGACTTTACGTTTACACAGTTTTGATGGAACAATCTGAGAATTAGCTTTTTAAATATTGAATTAGAATTTCTTGTAAGATGCCAGAAAAACTGCAATCTAGCAACTGAGTCCTTACTATGGACAGCTGGGCTCAAATTAGAGTCTTGGGATTTAAGACTGGTTTGATTTTAGTTACTACTGGAGAAAGCCACCAGAAAAATAGAATCTCTCTGTGTTTCATCTGGAGATATTGGTTCCTGCACATAGCCCTTACTTGACCATGACTTTGGGGGGTAGAGCTGGGCATGCCATCCAGCCAGGAATTATGTGACTAGTACCAAAGTCAGAAATATATCCTTGTCTGACAGCATGCAGACACAGAGGTAGCTGAGAGAGCCAAGGAAATATAGATGATCATGTAGTCACACGATTTCTCCTTCTTGCTTTGATTGCAGTTCTTACACATCAGATATCATTCATACATACATCTTTCCTGGGGATGTATGGCTCCCATACATGGCAAGTTCAGTTTGCCCCCTCACAGAATGACTTCTTTCCAGTCTCGTCTAATTTGAGAAACATTTCAGTTTAATACATTTCCAGCTGGTAGAATCACTTCATCCAACTGCCAGAATAGCTCTACATATCCAGACAGAGTTCTAGAACTTCATTGCTTCATAGAGGACTATGCAAGTATCACACAAAGCCAGATTTCAGAGTATAAAATTCTTAATACATAAATCTGTGGTTCTCAATTAGCAGTTACACTGTCTCAAGGTAAAACACTCCAAATGAAGAGAATAAAGGCCTTAATGGGAGAATTCTGAGAGCATCTGGTAACGCACACACACTGAAGCTAGCCATAGAAATTCATTGCTTGGTAAAATATACAAGTATTTCATATTCTAAATAATTGGTGCTTGGTGAAATATTTGTGCACACTTATTGTGTCGGATGCCAAGGCCAATTGAACGCCTAAAGCATTCCTCAACTGAGATGACAAAGGCACTGCGCAATTCACACTGCTGGGGCTCAGTGAAACCTTTCATGTCACATGTCAGACAGACATACTCAGATGTATCTGCTCTGCATGACATTGGTGGCATTCCGACTTGATAGCAATGGACTTTCTTGTTTAGGCTGGATCAGTTAAAGTTATGTGAGCAGGAAGGATATGAAGCCCATACCACGCGCAGTTTACTATGTGATACATACAGTCTTTGCTTAAAAAGGATTTAAAATATTTCTTATATCAGGGGGTTGCTACTCCATTGCCATTTTGGTCTCAAAGGGACATTTCTGCTATCTTAATATCCATTGATAATTAGCAGGAGAAGATAATTTAATGAATATTAAAATACCATGACCACATTACTAAACTGGATTTATGATTTTATTTCACATCATAAAGAATTCTATTATAAGCAAGAACACCCTTTCCCTTTATCTAAAGCTCATCTCTAAGAAAGAAAGCACTCCCTCTGGTATGCTCTAATAGCCCTATGCCATGTCAGATATGCAAAGCTATCATAAATCCACTTTAGCTTGTTAGTTTACTGCTGTTTTCTATCACCAGACAAGCACAAAGCAACTGGAATGTGTCAGTGAATCTGGCCCTAAATCACATTTCTTTCTTTCTTTTTCAAGTGGTATTTTTAAGCTGTGCCAAGTAACAACATTCCAAGACACCCAGGGAATAGAGTTACAGCACATTCACTGACTTTCTAGTGTGTAGATGGCCCAGTTCTCTGTGGAGTCCTGGTTGCTTGGCACAGTTTGAGCAAAGCAGTATAAGCTCAGCTCAGATGACTGGGTAAGTGGAGTTTACTAGAGTAGCATGTACAAGAATTATGTTCCTGAAAGAAGTGCACAAGAATTCAATAATTCTTTTTTGTTTTTGTTGTTTTATAAATGTATTTTGGAGAATTTAGTAAATAATAACTATAGTGGAAGAAAACTTTCTGAAAAATTTTCTAGGAGGAATAGGTTTCTTCTCTTTCTTACTCTCCTTTTATTTTGAAGTATGCTACATCTACGTTTTACTGCTCTTTTATCAAGAGGAAAAACAGAAGTACATAAGCAACAGGCAGGAAGACAAAGTTGCACTATTGAATCAAAGTTAAAAGTCAGATCTGCAGCAGGGTTTAAAAAAATCCACATAGAAGATGTAAAGACGGTGGCTCATGAACCTAGAGAGAGACTTTCTTTCTTTAGGAAGACACAGAAGCACATAAAAGTCTCTTCAACCTCACATTCCTGAATGACTATGTCTGGTTCCATAGTCAGACTAAATGAAATGGCAAGTGCTCATCCATTACATTTGACAAGCATTCTGCTGATATTAAAAAAAATAAAGTTGCTTCTTTTGTGTGCCATTCTATTCCAAAGAAAGCCTTGTGAGGACACCAATGGTTAATGAGACATTATGATGATGTGAGTGCTCCTGTGACCAGAAAATAACTTATAAAACTATGGCACTACTATTGTTTTGCTTAATGTAATAGAAAAGATCAAGAATCTAATTTTGCTTTTCCCAAATTATGGATAACAGCTTTAGTAGCTTTAAATAAATAAGTGGATCAAATTAGCCACCTACATAAACAAAAAAATTCTCAAGAAAACCAACACAAATACAATATACCAACATATATTCAGCAGCAACTCAAATAATCTAGGACAGGAGAGAGATTACTTATGCTGGCAGCCAGCTACTACATTTGTCACTTAACTCTCCAGTCCAGCAGGGCTTCAAATAGAGACAGCAATTAAAACTAGTTAGGCATCCAAAGGTTACATTGAGACAAATGAGGCCATAAAGAGGCACTGTTTGCCAAAAAAAAAAAAAAAAAAAAAATTGAGAACTACAGATTTCTTTTGTGTATATTCTGTTTTTCTACAGAACATTTATTTCATAGGTATTTCACAGTACTAACTTAGGAGCATATGCTTTCTTATGGCAATCTGTAATAGAGATAATAAATTAGAGGTTGGTATAATGTAATGGCCTGATTTCACAAAGGTCCAAGGATGTGGTCATCTTTCCCCCTACATGCTTGTATTTTTTATGGAGCTAATTAAGTGCTGTCAAGAATTTCATTCCTTGTTACTACGGTTGTGACTGACACAAACATCTTAAAAGCAGCATGGGAGCACGCTTCACTTTCAGAATATCCCATGTTCACTTGTCTACCATGGGCCCTGAGAGTCCACCTATGTGTGCTCTTGCCCTGAGCATGCTAACATGCAGTGAGTGATTATACCCAGAGGCTATATCTATACTGAACCATAAAAGAGCCAAGATTGGTGCTCGGGTCAAGGGGCACAATTTCCTTTGTGCTCTTCTGGAGGTTTATTGCAGGAGAAAGTGTAATCTGTGATGTGTAAAATCCAGCCACTGGATGTGTCTGTTTGAAAGTTTGAAAATAAAACACCTACTGAGTAAAGGAGGAAGAAAGTCCTAGAAATTATACATCAACCAGAATCTCAGTTTCCATTTAGATCAACAGTTAGTCAGGTTCTCAGACAACTTTCTGCAAATGTACCTTGCCATATTTCACCTGTAACCATGGTTGTTGGTATTCGGGAAGTAGCCATAGGATAACAAGCTCACAGGATAATTCAGGTGGAAACGGACCTTGGCTAATCCAAGCTGCTGCTCAGTGCAGGGGTAGCTCTGAGGTCAGGTCCGATTGCTCAGGGCTGTGTACCATGAAGTTTGAAAACACAATCTCTCTGGGCAACCTGCTCCACTGCTTGACTGCCCTCAAGGTTTTGGTCTTATTTTTGCTTGATATGATTTCGTAGCTTTTCTTTTCCAATGTAACACTTTTGTTTATTGTTCTCCTGCCATTGTTCTCCTGTCTGTCTCCTGAATACCGCCTTGTACTGGGACACTTCTGTTAGATCTCCCAAAACCATCTCTTATCCAGGCTGAACAAGCCCACATTACTCCATTTTTTTGCAAAGGGCAAGTGTGACAGTCATCTGAGCATTCTGGTGGCCCTCCACTGGACCATTCTTAAGACCTCACACAATCACATCTTCTGCACATGTGGTTTAGAACAGAATTTTTGTAGGAACACTCCTCCTTAAAGTTATTCAACACAGTATGCATTTGTAATACAGTTCTATGACTCAGCATCTACAAGAGTTCTCAATTAAACCTGACTTCTTACTGCACAGCTTTCAGATGTTTTTCCTTAGAGTTTCACATCACAAATGAACAAGTCTACTATTATATTCCATATTATATTCCTTCACTTCCTTGGGGTTTTTACCCTTCTCGCCCTCCCTCCCTCTTTCTCATTCTTTTCTTCTCTACATATCCCATCTTCCTTTATATGGAAAAAAATCATTGCAACTACCTTTTTTAGCACTTTTGATGAAAACATTTTCAAACTCACAAGGCTATAAAGTTGCAAAACTCCTAAAAGGAAAAGTCACTGAGGTCCAACTTTGTTTTCTCTGATGGGTCTAGGCTTGTTTGGAAAAATAATAATAGTCATAACAGTGTATAGTAGTAATAGTATAACATTAATAGTATAGTGCATCTTGAAGCAAGACCTTGCACAATGAGAGTCAATTTGAAATGAAAAATCCAAAACAAAGCAGAAAAAAAAAAAGAAAAATCAGTCACAGTCAATTCTGACAGGTGCAAAACATTTCTGTCACTGTTTTCAAATAGTTATTCCTGCAGTTAGTTAACATTTAAAAAGAATAATTACCTTAAGCTGACAGGCTAAAACAATTTCAAATAAACCTTCAAGTCATTATTGTAATTCAGAATATTTCAAAGACCTATTAAAACGAAAAATATACTTGTTTTTAAAGTGCTAGTTAAAAGTGCTTAGTGTTATTTGGTAGCTAGTTGCCCTCTGCTTTGGACAGGGAGTTAAAATTTCCTTACAGAAAGTTCCAGCTTTAGGCAGGGAAAATACATTCTGGAATTGGCATATCAATTTTGTATTTCAGTCCATATTAAAATGGGGTCTAAGCTAGTCAATAAAGCAGAAAATGAATCAAGGCACTTGCTGTGTCATTGTGTCTGTGTACATTCAGAATGCTGCTCTTCCAAGAGGAAATCTTTCCTTCTGCTAGGATATAAATCCCAGTGATTTATTAAAAAATAATACTTTTAATCTATGCAGCCAAATATTTAGACCAGAAAGCGAAAGCACCCCAAGGAAAGGGTGCTAGTGGAAAGAAGTGGCAGTCAAAAAGAAGTGGCAACCAAAAAGAAGTGGCAGCAAAACTTGTAAGCATCTATTATGCTTTCCCAGAATGTATTAGTTGTATTGAGCCTATCAGGCAACATAGCAAAGGAATATTTACTATCCAGACTGCAATTAGTTAGGCTCAGATGCTCAGCTCTGTTAAAAACAGAGTAAACCTGAGTGTGGTTGGACATGTGAAAGTCACAGAGTGAATTTTCTATGGTATTTGGGTGTTTCGAGTTATGTGATACCTGAGTGTAGTCTTATTTGTGTGCATATGATGTTAGCTTAAACTCTCCATTACCTACACAATTCCTGTGTTGTGATCTATTTCTTAATGTAATTATGTCATTTTTTTCTCTTTTTCCTTGTTTCATTTCACTTTATGACAGATACCTACAAAATAAGGATAGAACCGGTCACACAGCATTAGGAAAACAGTCCTATCTGACCTGGCCTCCCAAAGTCAGGAGTTCTTTCAAAGTAGTAATTTCAAATGAGCAAGACAACTGCAGATGAACTGCCCTTTTTAAAATATCTTGGGCAAAACAGAATTGCTCATGCTGCAGACCAAAACCCATGCCAAAAGTGGTTTTATCTTAAGTCTGAGAAATCTTTTCTTATGAAATCTTCAACAAATGCAGCACATTTCTCCAAAGGTTTACAGTTTTCAAATAGAAATGAGAAATGCCTAAGTGCTTTTACTCACAAAAAGGACATGACTTTTTAGAGTTAGGTTATGACACACCTGTTGCCTATACCTTCTTGAGAAACGCAGAAGACAGAAAAAAATTTCAAAAATATTTCACTAAGCCCTAGATTTGTCTTGCACTGGTTTATGAACAGACAGTAGCCAGTAAACTTCATTCTTTCAGTGCAATAATAAAAGCAATGTGCATGACAGGCTAAAGCATAAAAACCTCATGCAGTTTGCCACAGGATTGTCCTGGAAAATTCCTACCAGTTCTTCTTTAAAGTCTTGAAAAAAAGTTGGATAAAAACATCATTATTTTTTTCTCCAGCCATGACATGGTCTTGACGTAATGCCTTACAGAAACTTAGTCGGCTCTTAGTGGTCCTTTGGAAGTGAGACTCACATGGGCCAAAAAAAAAAAAAAAAGAAAGGATTATACTTTAGCATCTTAAAAGGAATAAAGTCAGAGAGACAAATCAAAACAACTCAAGAATGATTTTTTATTATATTGTCTCTCTTGGAACAAATTACATCTTGTCAAAATATTGTTCCGAATACTTCTGTGGTTTGGTTTTAGATTATTGCTATCTTTTGGGGCTTGTTTATTCAAAAGAGTAAGTGATAAATAACTAAAAACACTAGAGTACTCAGTATTTCACACTGATGAGGGACATTTTGAACCAACTTACTAGTCCTTTTTCTCATCTTATAGTTCTTTGGCTGAAACAACATCACTTGTTTAGATACCTTGAAATGGGCTCCTCAGTATAATGTAAGTAAGAACTTAGCACTGCTTTAGCACTCTCCTTAGTCAAGGGAAGTTCGGACCAGAATCCCCTGGAGTATTTGTTTAACTGTTTTACTGGGTCAGGAAAAGAGTGATCAGCAAATTGGCAGATCAAGTCCATTTGTATGGCATTTTAATAAGAAAAAAAACCAAACCAAACCAAACCAAACCAAACCAAACCAACAACAACAACAACAACAACAACAACAACAACAACAACAACAACAACAACAACACTTATATGAAACCTCTAAAGTTGTTATTTATATGACATTTTTGGAACAAGCAAGCATTCAAAATTTGCTATGGGAGAATAAAGGCAGTACTTTTTCTCCTATGTTACTGGAGAGAAAAGGGAAAAAAATTTAGGGTTACACATGGGGAATGATAAATTGTCTGGGACCCTGAGAGTCTCACAAAGAAGTTGAGTCACTTTTGAAGGGTAAAGAATGGAGCACATGACACCACCAGACATTCTAATATGCCCATCTTGCTTTCGAAATTATCAATATCTCATTATTTGGACTCATAATTCTTTCATTATTTTCTGCATTTCAGTTGCAGCTGAGGGGAGAGGGGGGTGGGGGAAAAAAAAAGCGTAGCACAGAATGAAAGCACAACTGAATCAAATATGTTGAGAACTTCAGAAGTGGAAACTGAAAGAAACTACTGACACAATATATTGCATAATGAACTTATAAAATTTTACACTTATGAGATCATCAGTAAAGTGGAAGATAATCAAGTCCCCTTGACAGCTATTTTTCAATTTTAGCATGATTTTTAACAGAAAAGGTAAGGGAATACTGACATTATTGCTAGTGGAAGAAAAGGTTTCCATTAACGTATTAGGTAAAGAGCACTATGATCTCAGTGGGCATGTAACACAACTTTTCCTCTGACAGCAAATTGATTACTGCTCTACAGACCTTGTACCATGTGGCAAAAGGTACCCATCTTATCTCTGCAGTGACAGCATAAATGTATTTTACTGGGGATCAGTATAATTTCCACCTATTCCACCCTATCGACACATCTGTATATATTGAGACTAATCCTAATTCTAGTTCAGATGGTAATTTCCTACAACTAAACTGCCTAAAAATGCTTTTCATTTTCTATCCTCTCTGTAGGGTAGAAGTCTTTTATCAAAGCCTTATTCTCAGCACACAGGAAAACTGCACAACAATATGAGATGGCATCATGTCACTTAGGTTTCTCCTTAACTACTTCCAAATACTGGAAGCATGCAATGCAGATCATTCCCTGCGTCTCTGCCTGTTCCATCTGAACATCAGGAAACACTTTGTTACACTTTTTCACTCTAAGGGTAACTGAGCCCTAGCACAGGTTGTTCAGGGAGGTTGTGGAATCTTTATCCTTAGTGTTAAGTCACCTGGACATGGCCCTGGACAACCAGTTGTATGTGGCCTTGTTAAGTAGGGGAGTGGACCAGTTGGCCTCCAGAGGTCCCTCATAACTTTAGCTTTTATGTGATTGTGTGGTAGTGTAATCTTCAATGACAGAAAGATTTTGAAAGGAAGGATGATATGAAACTGGCTACGTACAGAAAAAAAAAAAAAAAAAAAAAACAAAAAAAACTGGGACAGAATAGGGAATTTGCATAAGTTGAAATAGTTAGCATAATAGAATTAGTTAGAAAAGACATCTCAGGCTGTATCTTATTGTAGCTCTTCAGCTTACCCTGTTTACTCTACATTTTGTACATGATCCTGCTAAAATTCAGTCATGTGCATTTGCTTTTCCTGATAATTGAGAGTGAGTGAAGACACAGAAGCACAGACTGCTTGGACTTCTGCATGATAATCCTGAACAAAACTCACATTCAAAATGAAATATCTGCCACATTTATGTTACACTTGTATCTTTGTGATTTGGTCCCTATCAAACAGTGTGGAAACCTTATCAAAGTCACTGAGTATCCCCAAAAACATATTTGAAAAATGGCCACTCCAGGTCTCTAAACAGTGAGATTTACCTATTGATGTCAGATGCAGCAGCTGCTTCAGATTTCCTCTTCTCCTTAATAGCGTCATTCCCTGGTAAAGTCAATTTTACTTCCTTCAGGTTGATTAGTGCCTCAGAAGGAAAAGTTAATTCCAAAGAATTCTTCACTCTATAGTATATAATCCTCCTTTTTGCTCCGCAGCTCTCAAGGAGCTCTTTTATTAAGGTAGTTCTTCGAACTCCTTGTCAAACTCCCATGCCTTTCAGACAGGATCTTCCTGTATTCAGTCCTGGATATTTGTGGAAATGTCTGAAGTCTCTATCTGCATGATCTAAAATACCTTAGACACTTTTTTCCACTTCCAAGTTATGTTGTAAAGTACTCATTTTCAGATACCTCTCAAAAGAAATCTTCCAAGCCTTCATTCATATATCAGTTCAAGAGACAGACACATTTCATAATACTGGCATGAGTTTATCTCACTGGAGTTCACAGGAGTCGTTTGAGATGGACCCCAAAGATTTCCGTTATTTTAAGCAATCTTTTAAAGGAAATACAATGTTTGATCTGCAAAACACCTTAAAAACAAAACTCTGTTCTGTTACTTTTCAAAATAACAGTTTAGTTGATTAGAAGCTTAATCACACAATTTGCTATTAATTCACTTCAGGTTACTTCAGTTGAATATTTAAAACCACATTACAAAGATTTGTGATGTTTTTGTCAGGTCACATTCACTTCAGATTTGCTAATTGGCTAAGTACTTAATGAAGTGTTTTCATACAGAAAATCATGGACAAACTTTGGTAAGCTTAGCTAAACCAACAGATGTCCAAATGATTATTTAAAGGTTGTTGGAACTTAATGTGTTTCGAGACAACCTCATGGGATGAGTTTCTCTCAAATACTTCCTGACTGTGACTGTGCCAAAAAGACAGGGAAATTGTAATTTCTTAAAATATACTGACAGATGAATATCTAACTTTTCAGCAAATGATGCTCCTTAACCATCTAAAAACAAAGTTAATCAGATTTGATTGGTTTGATTTTGAAATCAAACATTTCTTTATTTCAATTGGATTGGCATTCTGAATGATAAGTCTGTGTTTCCTGTAATCTTATTTCTTTTTTACAAAGTAAGTTATTTTGTAAAAGTATTGGGAATTATACTGAGCAATTGGCAATCTGTTATGCTAAAGTAAGCAAACTCCCACAATGGCTTATTGAAGTCACTAACACCTTTGCATCAGTTTTTCCACCTTTAATCAGAATATTTATTAGGAGTAATGGTTAAAGTTAGACTGTCTTTTGTGAGATGAAAGTTAGGTTGTCTTTTGTGAGATGAAAGTTAGTGCCCAGAGTCTTACACCTTAAAAAAGCTGTCCAGCTAATAATTAGCTCATCTAATCAAAGTGGTTTAAGACATAAAACATTATGACAAGATTCTTTTAATAGATCACAAATAGCCAATAAAAATGATTTTTTTCCCACATGTGTAGAATTAAATCATTTGTATAAAATAGAAATCACCTACTGTGCTTTTTATGAAAATAACAGTGGCACTTCGGACAATGTAGCCAAGGGTGGGACTACTAATGGTTATAAATACAACATTAACAACGTCATTGTATTTCCCTTCACTTCCACACTTGTATCTCTGGGGAGATAAAGGCCCTGTTACTTACTAACTTGAATTCCTGTCATTGTACTTTGGGAATCAGTTGCTTGAGATGAAAACCAACAACATATGCCTAAGGTTATCATATTCAGGGTCATGCACAAGCTGTGATGTATAGCTGGATTTTTATTCATTTTTTTTTTAGCAATACACAGAGCTAGAGAGACATGTTATAAATCAAGACAACAAACTATGTGATAGCAGAAATTGTAGTGGAAAAGTGAGAAATGTCCCACCTTTTTTTTTTTTTAATTAAAAAATAACCCCACTGTACTATGATAATCATAAATTTTTTTTTAAGTTTTCAGCCAGTCCAAAGTGGTGCTATGTCAAGCTTTGCAAAAACATCTACTCATCATTTCCTTCCAAATATTTTTCCCTCCTTTCTGCACTACACTAAAGTGAACTGATGACAGCAAAACCTTAACCAAAATGCTTATCCCCTCTTCTAGGTAAGGCCTGGGGGTAATTATCATTAAGTGCTCTCTAAAATTCTGCTCTGAGTCACACGGAGCTGCTGCTAAACTTCTTCCATCAAGCTGTAGCATTGCTTTTCCTCTGAAAACCTCTATTTTTATTTAGGAAGGAGTGCATTCATGTCATTACATGTACAATCGTATTATATATGTATAGGCTCTTCTTTGGTTTGTGTAGAGTCCTGTTGCTCATGCAGATAGGTGGCTGAGAGCCCTGGTAGGTCCAAGCATGGTGTGGGTAAGGACGGGATGGACCAACCAGTTTGACAAATTAATGTCACAAAAAGTCAGCCAGACTCCCAAAGTCCTGCAATCCCAGTGCCATCTCAAACACAGTCTGGTTGCTCCTCAAGACTGTAATTTATAAGAAATTCTTGGAAACATAAATGAAGGAGCAGTCAGTCACATGGGGACAGAAAGACATAAGAGCAATCATCCCAGGCCTGTCTGTGGTGCTTCTCCATAATCCATGGATATTATATATACTCTATTTCCAGAAACTTTGAAGTCCTTAAGAGAAATAAGGCAGCACAGTATCAGCAGTCATCTATTTGGGGTTTAGATCTTACATATCTTGACATCCAACTCTTTACTATTTCCATTTGGTCAAAAGTTTTATAGCTGTTCACTTAAAGGGGAATGGCCAAATGCCGGTGTCAGTTAGATGGTGGAATGGCAGAAGCAGTTTCTTGTTGCAGTGTTACTTAATCTGTATAGTTATGACAAGTCATAAAGGGTCTCCTAAATTTTTAGTTCCCGAACTGAGGCCAAATCTATAACAGTGAAATAAGTGGGCTCAAAATAAGTAGGCTTGAGCTATTGTCTGATGCCAGGGCTGAATGGCATGGAACAGCCAAACATCATAGAGTTAAACTGTCAGTTTCAAGACAAAATAGCTATACTCAAATGACTTGTTGAGAATAGTCTTTGCCCCTGCCAACTCTGGAATCGTGTCCAAGTATTATTTGGGAGAGTGATAGCTAACCTCTAGAGCTGTGCATGCCATGGACTAGAGTATACTGTAACAGCATGGACCTCCAAATTCCCATCTCTGTGATATACCCCGGCAATGTCTATTTTACTTATACAGTCATAACTAAATGTTTTTGGGATGGCAAGAAGTGCTAACATTCTGCCACATCTTAAACAATCTCTCCAGTGACAATCAAGATTATAGCAATGTGGAGGTCCACGTGGACAGGGCAGGGCAGGGCAGGACAGGACAGGACAGGACAGGACAGGACAGGACAGGACAGGAATGATTTGTCTTAGACAAATTCTGCCTGTTTAACTTCCTTGGTGGGACTTACACGGGTTGTTAAACCAGATAAGGGACTATTCTAACAAAAATATTGGCAGCTGTGGAATAATGTGTGAGTTCACAATTTCATACTTCTTAGTTTTCTAATAATATATGAAAGAAGCATTTAAGTCAAATGCATTTTTGCTCTAAGTTTCCTTTCTTGCCGAAAGGAGATATAAGTCCTTCAGGTTTTGTATGGCTCAAACCACACTCTGCATCTGTTGATCTTTCCCCACTGAATATAGGGGTTCAGGAAAAAATAAACTCTTAATGAGAATGGCTCAGTTAAGTTCATACAGTAGTTGGAACTAAACTCGTTCAAATTTTTTCACAACCTTGTAAGTAAATGGAAAGTTCAAAGTCAAAAGTTGCCCTCAGGTATTATTTGTGCATATCCAAGAAGTCTAGGCCATCAAGTTCAGTCAGCTTACTTTTTGTACAGCAATTATTTTTAAATTTTCAAATGTTCTTAATAGTTTTAATCATTTTGATGTTTCATATAGAAAATTTTCATTTATCAGAAAACATTATCTTTTATTTTTGAGTACAAAAAAAAAATAGTGTCAAAATCTCTTCACTAATATAGAGTATCCTGGATCCCTTACCCATGACATATTTATTAAACCTGGATTTTGTCCAGAAAAATATTCCACTGATGCTATTTTGTTTATTTTAGTATCACTGTTTTTACCTTTAGGATAATTGAATTCACCAAATATATTTATTATGAGTGACCTCTTCCTGTCCCTCCAGAAGACCAGAGTACTATTATTGATTTCCAGAAGAGTAGGATAGGGTCCAAATTATCTGAATCAATGCCAAAAAAAAGTTTGTTTTGGTCTGAGCCAAAAATAGAGATAAAAGAAATGTTTCATCTTTATAATTAATATTAACCCATTGAATCAAAATATGTGTTACACTCCATGATTTTAGAAATGGAAACCATACAGAACATGCAACGAGCCATTGCCTGGAAAAATATATCCAAATTTACTCGTGGTTTAAATTATAACTAATGTTAGCTAGTTGTTTAGAAAAGAGATGTTAAGATGAGGAATAAATGATAAAAGAGACAATATGACATCATTTGTCCTTGAGTGAATCTAACATTTATATGACAAGACACAGACAAATGTAAAGAATCTCAGTGAACTCCATATAGAGATGTTGGAAAAAGCTTTTTTTAAAAAACTTATTTATCCTATCCTAAAGCTTCATCAAGCTAAAACTCAAGCACTAAGATTCACCTCATCTATTTTTAAATAGCTAAAAGATAAAATTAAATCTGAGCTAGTCACTATATTCTCACTAGACCCAAAGGCAACAGAACAAGAAGACAAGTCCTCTGAGCAACCTCATATCTTAATGTCCAGATGCAATCAATCACCTTCAGAAACAATTGATTTTATTCATGCAAAGAAATCTTCTAAAAGCTGCCCCAGGTTTAGCATCTCATGCAGATGCCTAGCTCAGAAATGGCTCTAATGCAGAGTAGTCTCCACCACACTTTCTGTGGGTAAACAAGGATATCAGGAAAAACAGAGCTCCATTTAGCCAGAAAGCATCTACCATTAACTAATCATTGAAGAAGGTCTTATTTGCCTCATAGGTTTTGTGAATTAACACAGTCTTCTTTAGACATACTACGGCCAATCTGCAAAGACGCATTAAGGTACTTAGATAGGTTTCTACCTATCTTTAAAAACAGGTCTTTTTGGTTTTTTTTCCTCTGTTCCACAGCTGCCAATTCCCTTACAGTTCAGACTGAAATGCTCCACTGTTTTTCCAGATGATCCTTTTCCATCAGCTGCTCATCCCTGCTATCTGCATTACAAGTGGATCCAGCTCTGGCTCTGTGAGAGCTTTGTCTGCTTAATATTTGAGTGACTCACTGATTGCATGCCATTCCTCCCTGTGCAGAAGGCAACTCCAAGGTCCACTGTAACCCTGTCTTCAAGGCTTCCCTGGAACTTGCAGGCTATGTCTGTATCAGTAAATAGGATTAGCCAGGAAACAGAGGATCAGAGGCATGATGCAACTTACTTCCACACATCTAAACTCTCTTCCCCACACAACCCACCCCACCCCATATACACCAAAACAAAGTGGCTGTGTCCAGATCCCTTATTGGAACAGTCTCTATCATGCATTATCCCCATAACACACAGGCATTATCTAGGCCAGGTCTAGCTAGCACAGTCATAGCCACTCTGCTGTGTGGCAGTTCTCTGAAGAATAGTGAATTTAATCCACCCTTCAGTTAACAAGAAATATATGGAATTATACTTTCCTGTTTCCCAAAACTTGTTTATGCACTACAGTATTTAGACCCATAACTGTTCATAGTGCTTAATAGGCTGGCATGTTAATGAAGCAACTCACCTGCCAAAGGGGAAGCAATAAGTGGGACATGAAGCACTCAGAAATTATGGTTGATTTACATTCTTAAGAACATGTTCATCACTCAGCTGCTGGTATGCAGTAGGAACCACTGATTACACATTTACAGCCAATATGAAAAATTAGGGAAGGAATCCGATCATCTAGCTGTTCCCTTCCTTTATATTCCAGATGCAAGAAACATATAACAGTTTCATGTTTCACCTATTGAGCCTACTGGGATTTAAAATATTAAAAGGGGCAAAGGGGTTGCTTAAAATGGCAGCTGCAAAAGGAATGATGAGAAAGGGAGTGGAGCATATCTTTTTTTAAGAGTGAGGGCATACACAGAGATACATTGGCAGGCTCATTGCTGGTCAGGAGCATAACAGTATTAACTAACTCCAACTCCTTTATGCCATCAATAAGCAGCAGTAAATCTTCCTCTCTGTATTATCAATCTATATAAATGGTTTAAACTTAGTAGAAATTAATTTTAACATTTACATTTGTACTGACAAGATACTTTTGGCAAATTGGATGTTACTACAGAAACTATCATACAGCAGAGAGAATTGCAATTGCATTCTTAAATGCTATGGCATCTTATCTTTGCCCTAATTCTCATGGCTTTTTGCTCTTTTCATCTGGATTTCTGGCATAACACAGTTAGGAAAGAAATGTGTGCTTTGGTCAAGTGATTCAAAGGAAGGGTTGCATAAATCTAAATCCACAGGAATCATGTCTGAGGGATGTAATTTGTATTTAACCAGGAAATTCACGCTAAAATAAAGTGTCTTGTTTGCTAGGGTATTCTGTGTTTAAAAATAGAGGAAGGAATAATCCTCATTTACGTCATTAGAGCAGGCAGGCAAAGAATCTGTATGAGAACATGGGCTAAAGGGTTATCATTCTCTTAAATTTAACCTAAAAATGCAACTTTGGTACTTTATTTTTAACATAATAAGAGTAAACTCATTCTGCTGACTGTGAACAGAAATAGGGGAAATGGCTCAGATATATTGAAACTCTCTTTGACATTTCACCCAAATTAGAATGACCTTTCTGGAAGATGTAATATTTGCACTTGCTTTTCTTCACTGTCATTTAATTTTCTTCTTTGACTGCTAACCAGAAAGAGAAGTGCTGAGGATCCGAGTACAAGATAGTTATTGCACATTTTCAGTCCTGACTAGAAAAAAACAACCAAACAACCAAAAAATAGAAATGGACATAACCCGAGTTTCCAGTGATTTAAAGTTGCTTCCAAAAAGCGCCCAGAGCTGCATTTGCTAGCCGAAACTGAATGCATGCTCCAGCTAACATGAGTTAATACAGCGCTGTGCATTTCTGTTCAGTTACATTGCACATTTGACATGGTCCCATTCTAAAAGACAATTGCATACAAATGTCAACATACCAGAGAAGAGGAACACAGGACATAGGAGTAAATCCATGAACATTTTGATCTGCTGGGCAGATTAATGAGCACTGGAAGACAAAGACATGATATAGCTGGGTTTGTAGGGCACCAGGAGGCTGGCACGGTGGTGAATGAGAAGTTAACATTACAAACCTGGAATGGTGAGAATGGTGCAGGAGAATCCTGAAAACTACAGCATCTATGTGTAATTTTCAAGATGCAGTTTGTTTGTTTGTCTATTTATTTATTTATTTATTTATTTATTTATTTATTTATTTATTTATTTTAAGGACGTTTTCATTATCAGCAATAGAAAAACCCTGGGGAATTTATTCCATTCTTACAAAGAGTCTTTAGCAAGATAGAGTCATATGGATTGCATTTAAGTTTGGAATATGCTTTCTAAGAATTCCTCACCTGTTTATAAAGTCTTTCTGAAACCTCAAGCTGAAATTTCATCACAGAATTAAACAAACTTTCTTATATCGGCTTACTACAGAATCACAGCCCTTATTCAGTTACACTGAAAAGACTATAAATATGTCCATAGGAAAATACTGGTTTTATGAAGGACTCAGAGGAGGGATAAGCCTCTGCAAACAGAAAGGGAGTAAGATCAAGTTTCCAGAGGTAAAAAATGAAACAGTAGAAGAAATTTCAGAAAATTCCATAGGTGAGGTGTAGGTGAGATGATAGCAGCTATGTTTGAACATCAGTTTTTTCAAGACAGATGTCTGAGTCATGCTGTTCGGCTGTGAATCTGTCAATATGAAAGTCTCTGGGTAATACATTCATGTCATATTCATAAACTCTGAAGCAGGAGAGCTGAAGAAGAAACCAGAGGGTTGCCCTGAGAAGAAATGGTATTCTGTGGCTGTGGCTTCCAGTAAAGTTCATGTTCTTCTACAGGAAAATTTCAAAACATGTGGTCAAGGCTACAGAAAGTATATTAGATATTACAGGAAGAGATATACCAGCAGTAGGATTTCAATGCCTAGATGATAAAAAAGTCCAACAACAAAAAGATCAGGAAAAAGTGAAGTAGCTTTAGAGAACAGTTAACAATGGAAAAGAGATGGAGCAGAACCTTGAAGACTACATTTATACCCATGAAAATTAAGGGAAAATGAAGTTTGCACTGAGTGCCAAAATAGGATAGTTTACTTTGATAAAAAATGAATGGCACTAGTAGAAAGTCTCCAGTGGGAGGAGTTTAAAGGGTTAATTTCTGGCTGATATTCGGGAGAATATGATTTTGCTGGCCTGGGGACTTAAGCGAAAGATATACAGGTACTGTCTCTGGCAGAGAAAGAGGGAAGGGTCATGAAGGGGAGATCACAATAAAATGGTACCTAAAGGTCAAGGATGGGGAGGGAGCTAAAAACAGGTTAGGGAGAGCTTTTCCCTGGAGAAATCAAAATATATTTTTGAGCAGGAAGTAGCTTTGGAGAATTCCTCTTCAAACAAGAATACTCCATTTCCTGGAGATAAAAAATAGATGGCTGTAGGGAGCAAAGTCCACTTCAGAGAATGGTGGGTTAATCTAAGAACAAATATATGATCAGGCTACTAGAGCATCTACAGAAGCTTGCTGCAGATCTTTGAATCAGTAACAAGTATGATAATGTTCTGTTTACGGCTTCAAGTGGATCAATCACCACCCAACACGGTTGTGACAGCTGTATATGAGAGATCTGGGCTTCTCCATACAAAGGAGATAAAGAGTTACTGCAGAGAACCAGCAATGGGCCACAAAGATAATCAAAGGTTTGGAGCACCTCTCCTATGAGGACATTGATAGAGCTGGGATTGTTATTCCTAGCAAGGAGAAGGCTCAGGGAAGATATTATTAATATATATAAATACCTGGCTGTGGAGTCTCCATCAAAAGCCACCTGGAGTAAACTCTGGAGGATCAACTCTAGCTGGCCTTTCTTGAGCAGAAGAGGGAACTGATTACCTCCTTTCCAACTTCAATTGTGATATGGTTCTGATGGTGATGATAGTACCTGTGGCTACCAAACCTACTCAACTGAAGGACCAAAGGCAGAAGAAGATGCCACACAAAATCATAGTATTTGGAACCCAAAATGGATTCCAGAAAAGAAAAATAAAACTACTCCAAAGCACCTAGAAGAAAAAAGAACAGTAAATTAAAAGAAGAGTCCATTGTGTAGCAACAGAGTGGTCTGTCTTTTATGGAGACCGTTGAGCTTGCAAGTCAATACCTTTACTGGTTTTGTTTAAGAATTATTCCGAGAGTGACCATGCATCTGAGGAAAGGAATCCACTTAGGCCTATAAGTCCAGATTCCCCAGTCTGTTAAAATAATGTAGAACACATTTGTAATGTAAAGAAAGTTTTTGAACCCAGAATCATCTTGGTAGCATCAATAAAAATATCAGATGCTGAGGCTTCTTCCAGAGGCCACCTTCTATAAATAAAACATCATCTGGAGACAAAATTCCTTTGCTGACAGCACAGGATCTTCTAGCACTAAATATAGATCTGTGTAAAAACTGTATCAACAGTTTGTGTCTTTACCATATAAAAGAAGACATGTTACTCCATTGCCACTTTTTTAACTGGTGGAGGCTGGAGTTTGTTGCAAAATGCACAAGGTAACAATAATACATGACTGTTTTCAGTATATTAAGGATTATGCTGAGGTTCTGAGAAGATATGCATCTACAGTAACTACAGAATGTCTATGTAGAATACAAATCCTTCAGCAATACCTTGAAAAATATAAAGAAGTCATCTCATCAAGCAGTTGTACTGATTTGAAAGAGTGTGGTTTCAGTTCCTTAGATCTGTGCCTCTTAAATACCTCCTACCAAAAATGTGATGTCCAGTAAAACCATGAGTGTTAGAAACTTCCTAAAAGATATCAGCCAGCTTGTGTCTTTGCTGACTTGAAGAAGAGAGCACTCTGACCTTCTCAGAACTGAGAGCTGATGAGCTACCAAGCTATTTCCATAGTCAACATCTGAAACTGAGAAAAGGGCCAAGCACTGTTTTCCATTCTCTATCCAACATTTGTTTGAAATAAAAGTGAAAAGCTCCTTCAAAGGTCTGCTCAGTAAGAACCTCCTTGCACATGTCTTATAAGAGAAAAACTTAGAGGCCAAGATCATGATGCAAACCTGTAGAAAGAGTTTTCTAGATCTCAGAGCATTTGAGTAGCTTCCAGTCAACCAATAAACAGTATTCCTACTTCTTGGGATACATGGCACCTAAACAGTATCTCTTGCTTAATCCCCTGGGTCTGTCAGTGCAGTTTGGTGAAAGTCACAGAATCATAGAATTACTTAAGACCCTTAAGGTCACTAAGTCCCCTCAAGTGCCTCCCTCTCCAGCCCAAGCAGAGGAACCCAGGGATTATTTTAGTTGCTAGGAAGTGCACCCATGTTACTGTCCAGAAGGAGCCCCATAGTGCCTTATGGCAAGAACCAGCTTTCATCACCACTACTTCGGACTGGCCCCAGAGTAATAGATTTGATTTGGAGTTAGCTGAAACCATCGTGTACTGAGCCAAGCATGAAGCAAACAAGAAGCCTGTGGAAAGACAGCTGCCTGGCACCTGAAATTTCTCCCCAGCACTCTTTTTCTTCCCAGCATGAATTTCCTTATTCTAACAGTTTTAAAGTGAATGATTTTATTGGTGTACCACTTATCAGTGCATTTTAAAGCAAGAATGTGGTGGCAGCTTCATCATATCCAGATGAACACTGTGTTTGTATTACATGGCCACAGTTGCAGAAAAACATGGATGAGTGAATCACTGCACTTCTTGCTGAGGTCAGACATTTTGTCTGGAAATGAATTTAATCCAGACTTGAAAGACTTGCCTGGAGTGATCTCTGTAAAACAACATAAACAATGTATGGTCAGTTATCACCTCCTTTGTACAAACGCATACATTTTCCAGCAGCTGAAATATGTACAATTTTTAAAAACAGATCTTATCTAGGCTTCCTGGGAGATTCTGATCCAAACTCCTATTACATCTGGAATTTAAAAGTAAACTTGCTCACCTTTCCTTTATTGAAGTAGCATGGGAAAAAAAATAAAATTAAAGTTATTTTAATAATTTCCATAGAATTCAGAAATTCTGCCGTTTCAAACCTGCAGCTACTTTCCCAAACCCACTTCAGTAACTTCTCCTTTAATAGACAGTGATTCAGTGTATTTTATACCTCAAATTAATTACAAGTTGTCATATCAATTTCAGAATTGTAATTTACCTTGTGATTTTCTTTGTTGCTTCTGAATAGGAAGGATGAGAGAAATAAATTTTACTAAGTGGCATATTAGTTTTAATCTGAGAATTAGATGAAAAAATAAAATTTCAGTTAGCAACCAATCTGACTCAAACACTTGAACTTTATTTCATATAAAAATCCTTGAACTCTTACTTATAATGACTATAAGAGACAAATTTTGTCTTCTTAGTACAAATTTGATTGTCTTTGCATCTTGCCATTTTAAGATAAAATACAGAATAATTTATAATGTAATTTACATTAAAATGGGTATCTGCATGCAAACATCATGTTTCATTTGCAGTATCTCTGTTTTCTTACAATTTTTTATGATGAAATAAATATTGTTTCATTGTTTCAAGAATTAAGTATAATGTCAATACACTGCAGTTGACACTCAACATTATAATTCATAGAAGTTGCTTAGCTTTGTAGAAGAGACTAACCATAGCTACACATCATACTAAAAAGAATTTCATATGTTGGCATAAATTTAGACTAAGAAAAAAGTGACACAGATGTCATTCTTCCTTATTGTCTGTCCAGTATATAAACATATGCAGTTACAAAACTGCAACATCCTAATATCACAATTTCTCAAAGACCATTTATTCCTTTAAAATTGCCATTGGAGTTGTTTCTATGGCAACATCTGAAACACAGAAAACTATTTTCCAACTTTGATTCAGCTCATGCATCTAATGAGTGGCTCACACTGAGACTGCTATTCTTTCTATTCATCCTAGACTTGCCTCCGTTAGTGGGCAAATTTCTACCAGACTCAGTAAAAAGAAAAGCAGGCCTGATGGGGCAGATTTCTAAGGCTATCTATTTGTTGAACAACATAAACAGAAAACTAATGAGATTTGCAAAAGTACCTGCAAACTCATAATAAAATTGTCATTGGTTCAGTGAGTATAACATGAATTAAAATAAATAATCCTGCGGTCTGTCTCATGATCTTGTTAGTAAAAGGATTTTTTTATTATAATTGTGACCGACCACTTCCTGTGCTTTATGTTATATATATCATAATCTTTAAAGTCTTTCTGTTGTTAAAAATCATTTTGATAGTGATTACAATTTATTCAGTCTCTTTATGAGAGTTAAAATAATGACTGGCTACAATTCATATGATTGTTAATAGGTGGTGGAATGGAATGCAGTATAAGTGCAGAATATAATGAAATTAATTTCAGACAGTCTGGAGGATCTTTTAGAATGGGGTCCAGCTTTCCCTCTTTTGTACAAAAGTGAACTTTCCATAAGACAAGGAGTATTTCTGCTTTCTAGGGGGAAAAAAAAATGTGCCAGATACATTAGCAGCATTTTGCATAATCTTATATAATGTATTCCATACACTTCAGTAAGGAATTTATTTCCTAGCTTAAATAGCTGAGGTTGCTTAAGGGACACCAGCCTAATATATTGACAGATCATTTTCCCTTGCTGAAATTCATATTAAACTGGCTAGCTGATCTTCATTTAAATTACAGTTAATTTGCCAAGATATCCACTATGCTCTCAGTATTAATACAGTATTATATTAATCTTCATAATTTCATATCCACATAAATTTATTTGAAATTGTGTTTTCCTTTAATTTTCATATTTAAAGCAGACTTGTACCACAGCATATGCTCTTTTTAATTCCTCAAATACCTGAAAAACATACTAGAAGCAAAAAGGGTGGTAAATTTAGCTAGTTACAACCAGAAACAGCTTAGATGCTTTGTCACATAGACTCAATTTGTGTAATATTAGTAATGTGCTTCAAGTATCAGCAACCATCCAAAGTTCAGTATTTACAAAGTTATGTATCAACTAATGTTAAACACTTCAGAAAATAAATTGCTATTACTAGAACTTCTGAAGCTGAAGTAAGTGGCAGCAATGTTGCTGCTACCAAACATATCTTGTGGAGTTGTGCTAACAAAAAAGTTAGCAAATATATCTCAATGCAGCCACAAGCTTTCCTTGATGGTCAGGATCAGCATAGAAACCTTTGAGACTTAGCAGGAACCATGCAAGTAAAAAAGCTTTTGAGATAAAAGTTACTGCTATGTTAATTGGCAAGAGTTTCTAATAAAAACCAATACTGCATTTAGTAAAACCTTGTTCACTTGTGGATGGCTAAACTGGAAATTGAAATACAGAAGTGAAAACTGAAAAGACTCTAAATTCCCAGGGCTCAGAATGTAATATTAAATTCAATGGTCATACTTTTGTCACAGAGAGGAACTGGTACGAGTGTTACAAAATGAATCATGCTACAAAACACCGTCTTGAAAAGTCTGAACCTGGAAAGATCAGTCTTCCATCTGGTGTGCAATCAGCCTCCAGCTACCCATGTACAGTTTAGAATGACTCTGGTGCCTTCATTCCACAAATACTGCAATTTAAAATGGAAAGACAAATCAGTGTGACACAAATTTGGAAATGGATCGAGAATGATTAAGTAGGAAAGGTGTTTGATATGTGAAAAGGAAGTGAAATGAGGATGAGAAAAATCTATCTGCTACAGTAGCTCAAGAAGATGTTAGCAGGAGATGTTGGAAGGATGAGATAGATCAAACCACCAATCTTTTTTTAAAAAAAATAAGGTTTTCAATGTTTTCCCCTAAGGGTATATCAGTAATGTAGGTGAATGGGTAGCTTCTTCAATGAAGCATGTGTATATTCATGATTTAGTATTCAGAATGATTTAAGGGAAATTAAAAAAAAAATAAAAATACCCAACAAACAAACAAAAAAAACCCACAAAAAAAAAATTAATAGGGAGATGTACGTAGAGATGCTGGAAAACGTCTTTAAATTCAAATCTTTTTAATTAGACATGCAACTGCCTACACCATGCAGAGGCTGTTCTTAGTCTCTACAAAATTCCATACAAATGTCTCTGCTCCTTTCCTTACGCTTCACTGAAGGGTGCAACGACTGGAACGAGCTCGCTGAGCTCCAATACGGCAACCAAGCAGTCAACCCAACCGGATCACCGCACCTTCAGAGCTGTCGAAATACTATTTCTGATATAAGAAGGGTATACAAAGTACCCCGCTTTGTGAAGCTCTTTAAAACGTGGCACTAATCTCGTAGGCGTTGCACACGCAGCTTCTCCAGCGTGTGCGCCCTCGAGGGGTGCAAGGCGGCTGTCTGCAGGAGGGAGAACCCCAAACCCAGCTACTGGGGACGAGCCTGGGACAGGACAGAGGGGAAATGCCCTCTTCCCCCAGTTCTCCTTCAGCAATGCCCAAACCTCTTGTAACTACTCTTCCATCTGAAAAATTGTTTCAAAGCCCGCAAAGTTACTTCTTTGGTCTGCCACACTCAGACTAGTACAAGACATGGGGACAGGTCGCAGGTCGAATCGCCCAGCCGGTAGCGATGTGGGGAGCCCTTCGGCGGGGGGTGGAACTCCGGCAGCGGTGATGGGAACTCCGCGGGGCTGGCGGGCGGGGGGGCTGGGCCAGGCTCCGCGGAGGGAGGAGGGCGCGGGTGGGGTCTGGCTTTGACTGATGGGCCAGATGCGGGTGAATGTTTTAGAAAAGGCGGGGGCCCCTGCCCCGCCAGCGCGGCTTTAGTAACAGGGTCTGG
>VXAU01000777.1:599282-618391 GCA_013399695.1 Formicarius rufipectus
AGGGCGGAGGGGCGGCTGGCGGGCGGCCGCGCCCGGCCTCGCCCCCCATGTGCACGGGGCAGACAGAGATCAAGGAGACTTTCAAGTACATCAACACGGTGGTGTCCTGCCTGGTTTTCGTGCTGGGCATCATTGGCAACTCCACGCTGCTGCGGATCATCTACAAGAACAAGTGCATGAGGAACGGTCCTAATATTCTCATTGCCAGCCTGGCGTTGGGCGACCTACTCCACATCATCATCGACATCCCCATCAATGTCTACAAGGTGAGAAGGGGATGGGGGCGGATTCGGGAGCGGGTGCGGGGGTGCGGTGCCCACGCCGCGGGGAGACGCGTGCCTTCCTGCCTAGGAAACGCTTCACCTTACGCCAAATAACCCACCCTCTGCCCCAGTGCCATCCCTCTCAGCTTTCCAGGCTGGGAATGGGGCAGAATAGAGGTGTCCAGGCTATGAAAATCACCTGGAAACAGGTGCTGTCCCAAGGATAAAGGAAATAAATGCAGTAGATTAATGCGCAGTGAATTTGTCGCTTCCCTCCTTTGCCCCGATGACTGGAGAGGAGGCACGGAAGATCTTCTGTGGGTCACTCCTGTTCGGCAGCAGCAGGCTGGGTCATGATACTTCACATAAGTGTGTACAGTCGCTTTTGACATGGGGGCTTTTCAGGAGAAGCCAAGATTGTTCCACTGAGCGGTTTTATGCATCTCGTGGTTGGAAGGTACGATGCTTTCCCAAGCTGTGAACCGTTTTCCCCCCTTCGCCAGCCTTGCAGCACGGTCAGGCTAGAAGGAGCCTGGTCCTGTTGCACCTTCTTTAGTCTGTCCTTTGCTGTAGTAAGACATGCCATGGAAGGAGACCTGGCTTGTCTACCCACCTTGTGCAGTCTATTTGTCCTGAGGAATTAGTCGGCCAGTTGAATCCAGCCTCTGGTTGCAATGGATACTGGAAATAACAGATCTCGTTCTGCTTTGAAAGTTTACAGTCTGGATCCCTAAGCACCCATCAGTTACTTCATGAAATGAACATAATAGCCTTCATCTATCCACTTCACTTTGCACGCATGATTGTGAACTGGAAATTGTTACTTTTAGCTTTAGAAAGCCACATTAAAGGGACAGATTTGAGTCCATAATGGTTACTCCCAGGAGCTGCTGAAGTAAAAGAATCCTCTATATTCAACCTTTTAAAGTATTGAAGTATTACAAAGCAGAGATAGTCATCAGTGTATTAAATTTGTGAGCCGGTTACTTTAAGTTACATGAGAGTTCTTAGATTTGCAGTTTCAGTGGTTTTTATATTCTATATTTATAATCTTGGTTCTTGAAAGAGGAGTAACTCTTCTCAATGAGGATAGATTTAGAAAACAAAAATCCCTTAACCTGCTTTAAGAATGTGTTTTTGTAAAAACATGTATTGAAAGAAAGATTTCTTTCATCTGTTCTCAGAAAAATCAAAAAAGATTGAATCAGTAACAGCTGCTCAGTACAAGACTGTGCAATCTCAGTGATACTATTTCAATATTAAATTATGGTAGCATGCAATAATATACCTCAGTTCTCATCTCGGTTGAATGTCATCAAGTATATAATTATGAGTAGGTTGTAGCAGGAGGATTAAAAGGTCAGATTGCAACCTGATAAATACTACACCAGCTACAAGTCCGGGATTTTTATTGTGCTGTTGATAATGCTAGGAGCTGCACAGGAGTTCTCAGGTGCTAAATCTCCTATGCTGCTACTCATCTTAATGAAGAGCCCATAGTCAATTTATATTACCCTTTATAATAGTGAATTAAATATTTGCTGGTTTAAGACAGGACTTTTGAATAAATGTAACTTTTTTAAACCCGAAACGACCCTCATCCCATTAGCTACTGTGTTTGTTTAATCAAGAGTTTGAGGACAGTTTGGGTTGTTGACAACTTTTTATCAATTCCACATCCCATTTAATTCCAGCTGCAGAGCAACATTTTGAGGGAGAATACAGTAATGCAATCAACAACTGGCTATAATCACTCGGCAATATGGGAAGCAAAGGCATGGTTAGTAAAACAAGTATACTTAACAGTTGTAACTTGCAATTTGAACCAATTTAGGACTGAATGAAACAGATCCAGACTCAGAATTGCTACCAGATCCTCAGTTAGGCAGCTGCATGAAAAAGAGTGTGAGAGAATTTCTCATGTTAATAAAATGCCAGCGGTTTGCTCCACAACACTTGTCCTAGAAAGCGTGAAAGTGTCTGTGAATGCTCTCCAGACAGATCCGTAGAGGACAACTCAGAAGCCACACTAGAAGCAGATTTCTATTAGGTATTAAAAGTGATAACTGCAAAAGATGTCCCTGGTGATGATGTAAGTGAATATGTAAATAGTAAAAAAGTACACAAATGAAAATTTATGTCTCTTACTTAAATCAAGGGTGTCTAAAGGCAGGTGTTATCTAGATTGTGAGGTAAATGCAGTCCAGTATGTAAGGTGCTAATTAGTTCATTGCACTTCATAAATTTGAATATCAAACAATATTTTCAGTAGAAAATGATAAGTATCAGAATTCATCACACACTTAGGAAAGTGGGTATGAAATGAGGGTTTGAGGGATATTTTGTTCCAGCATGCAGAACCTGACAGAGCTTTTCAGCATTCAGGGTCCTGATAAGTGGTCTGGCTTCATCTGAACCTCAAAACTGCAGAGTGGGAAGTAGAGGAAAATCTGAGACAAGCATTCTGCATTATGTAATGTTGTGGCAGTGTAGATACTTTGCAAAATTATTACTAATTGTATGTGCAATTGCAAGTGGTGCTGTGTCTTGGAAACTGCTTCACTAAACAGACTAAGTAAACTTGCCTTTGTTAATTTGAGTCTACAAACAGCTATTTTGGAGCAGAAGGATATAGTAGGTGGTCATTGAGCTCTTTCTGTCCTTTTCTGCACTTAATCTTTGGAAGACAACACAGTGGCAGCTTGTACACCCAACAGTACAGATCTGCAGTTCTGGAAGTCTTATGCTCAGTTTCCCAAGTCAGTAAAGTTGAAGAGTAAGACGCTAAAACATCAGGACTGAAACTCTCAAACTTACATTAGCTTTACCTCTCAGAGACTTAGAAAGGCATAATGAAATAACACAATAACATGCTTTCTCTTCTGATACATAAACAACACCTCACTCATTTTGTGATATTTATTCTCTTATGTTAAATCCAATTTATTGTCATATCCCAATGGATTTTTAACAAGGGGAGCAACCTGTCCTCTGCACATTATTGTGTGGCTTTCTGAACTCTGGCCATCAACTTGCTATGACACAGATGACTGAGGAAAATTATCTACCTGGCAATAATGTCAAAGGTTCCTTTTTCTCAAAGCACACTAGAAAAATGGATAAAAAATGTCCAAGGAAGGAAAAAAATCTGTTCTTTATCCAAACTAGTAATCAAAGGCCAGACTCAGCTTTGTAGGTACTGATTTCTTTTCAGTAATGTATTTTAGGGATTACATAAAAATTATGGTTACCATTATATAGCATTATCAAGCACTGGAAATACAAGAAAGACAAGTTTAGGGACTCTGTCCCATGCAGACACAAACTGGCTCCTTTGTTAATCAAGCTATACTCTGAAAAAAAACAAGATTTCCATGGAAATTATTTGTGATGGCCTTACTAGCTCTTGTAATGTGATTACCTGTAGGCTATGCATCATGATAAAGCCTGCCTTTTCCTAACTTTAAGATAATAAAATCAAGGTGCTTGTCTTTAGAAAACATTGCTATTATTCTGTATTAGAACTCTTGGCCGCTGGTTCTTCTGATGTTAAAGGTAACAGCCATGTTATTGGGAGAAATGTATTATTTTCTTTCTTTCAAAGTCTAAACCACTTACTTGGCATCTTGCAAAGTTCATCTCAGAATTTCTTACGCAAAGTTTATTGATCTCTTACCGTATAAAACTATAAATCTGTTTTGCTTAAAAACTCCTTATGGTGAACAAATGAAGTTTGTAGGCACTTAGGAAGGATCTGAATTGTCCTGTGGAGGAACCTGAGTAGATTCTGCAGGAAATGGGGAGGTGGTAACTTTGTTCTGTAGTTAAATGGGAACAGCCTACTCTGAAGTCAGATCTATGGGGTACTGGAAATGTCTGAAGGTTGTTGAAAGTACATGCATAATTTTCATGATGGATCTCCAAACTAAGTTAGATGATGCTAATATATTGTAAACTTAGAGTAGCTTTTTCATTATGTATACATTTGTTGTGTATACACTCACTTAAAAGATACATGTGACAAATTTCAAAAGTTGTCTGATTAATTTTTTTTGGTTTTACCCTGTGTTTACCCATCCCAGTCTGACAGCGTCATGGCTTTCTAAGTGGTTAATTTTGATGCAGTGCATTCACTGAGGTTGTGAAATTGCAGAATTTTTTTACTTTGACAACACATTATGAAGTTTCTGTCATTTTCAAGATGTCTGTATAATATTACTTTCTTTTTTAAATGAAGTTTCTAAACAGAAGGTACAATTAAAGATACAGGAAACTGGTTGTGTGGATCATATTAAGGTTCATACCCATTTTATTGGGTAGGAAAAAAAAAGGATTCTTAGCTTAAAGTAGAAAGCAGGAAATTTATTTTCTTGTCTAGAGGGAAGATCCCCACCCTGACGTAATTAATGCTAAATATTAATAAGTTTTGTAATGTTGTGTGACTTCTCTGTTACCATAAGCATGATATCCTGGGCAAATTTCCTGTTTTGAAAAATATACTAGAAAATACTTTATCTGCATGATCTCCCTTGTCAAAATATAAAATCAGGTGAAAATCTGCTAGTCATTTCATAGATAATATTGAAAAGCTTGCTTGTGAATTAGGCGGACAGTTGCAGTTCTGATTTCCCTTGCATGTGCAGTTAATAATGATGAAAATCAAATCCTACTCTCCTGTGAACTAGACTCACTGTGAACACATGGCTAGGAGGAAATATGAATTCCTGCTCTGCGTTTCCCGTGTGCATTCATGCTCAGGACTAGAACACTGACATAAATATTTGCATGCTTTGCCGCTTCTTCCTGCCCAACTGCCTCAAGTCAGCAGTAGCGAGCAGGAGCCGCAGTGTCAGCCTTCTGGCTGGTGACCACAGCAGCTGAGCCCTCGAGAGCAGCATATCGTGCTCACATGCTGCTGTATTCCAGCAGCAGACTGCAAACATCTTTGAGTTCTTGCACAACCAAGAGGAAGCAGAGCAGGAATTGTGATTCACAGGTGTGTCTCTGAGTCACGACACTTCTTGGGGCTACTTTCATAGCTGTGCAGCTTGGACATCGGTTTAGGCTCAGATCTGTCTGGTGTGAGAAAGTGTTGGCTCAGAGTGCATCAGATGTATTGGTTCTTTCAAGTATGATTTCACACCATTCTGCAATGTTTTGCTCTATTTCATCTGTCACATATTTCTGCTGCTTAGCAGTTAAAACTTCGCCTGTGTGAAATAAGTTGCTGTAGAACACTGGAAAAGGTCAGTTGGAACATAGCTAGTGGTAGGCTTCTCGTGGCATTTTCCAAAAAAACCACAACATTATTTTTCGCTTTGCTGCCACTTGGCAGTATCTCATCTCATGGCTCTAAGTCATCTGTCACTGGTAAAATGACACTCTTTTTACAGCTGCCCTATTATGAATCATAAGAAAATCCTTTTACTAATACAGAATTGCAATAGACTGCATCTGTACTTCACTAAGAATAGTCATTGCTCTTGTCCACAAATGTGATACTCCTGAATACTTTACATTGGATTTTCACTGTACTTTAAGGCAGTATTTGGAGGAGATGAGAACAAACAGAAAGCAAAGTAAAACAGTTCAGCAATTAAAATATTCTGCTTTTTTTTTTCCCTTTTCTTAATGTTTTCAAGCTTTTGGTGTAAGGCATATATTAATTACTTGCAATACCATGGTAGAGAAACTTCTGACTCATGCATTAAAATGCTCAAATTTCACAATCCATCAGCTGCAAGAGATAAAGGAAATGTTTTCCCAATGCAGTGCAGACAGCTGCATGTCCATTCTGCCCTGATTTAAGCTGACTGAATGCAAGTAATATTTTGATGTGCACCCTTTTTCTCAGTAGACTGTATTCACTCATGTGCCAGCCCTTTATAATTCAGCTACATGGATCCCAAACTAGAACCAGCTCAAATACAGTCAGCTTGGAGCACAGGTGTGACTGTCTGTACCTGAGGAGTAAGTGTTAGTTCAGGGAAATGTCCAACATAAGGCTGAACCATTGTAATTTTAGGGAAGAGAGATAGGGAGTATCTTGCATGTTCACAATCCAGATATAGATAAAAGTATTCAACAAAATTTGCCAACAGAGTTTTGATCAAAGTTCTGAAGTTTGGTTTTAAAAGAAATTACTTTTGAAGTGCTTTTTAATGTCATCTCTGGTCTAATATACACACATGTACAATAGGTACCATAAACAAGTGTACAATGGACTTGGTACCCAGTCCTTGATATCTATAGCAACTAGATGTGATGGTCTGGAGTTTCACTACCTGATTTATATAAATTAAATTACTCCAGGTGGCATTTGATTCTGTAGAGTGTACTTTTAAAACACCTACAATTACTCATATTGCAGTTTTAAAAGTGATTGTTACTGTCACCCCGTTAGAGTAATCCAGGAGAAACCTCACCCAAATGGGAGAGACTTTACTGAAAATACTTTTATTACAGACTGAGGTATTTTCCCACATCACATAAGCACAAGATACTCTATGGTTATTACAACCTCATCCCTCTGTGGCTGTCTTCAATTACAGAATTATGGAATTCTTAAGGTTTGAAAAGACCCCAACCTTGTACCTGTGTTCTCCACTAAACCATGTTCCTAAGAGCCACATGTACATGTTATTAGAACGCTTCCCTGGAGAGCCTTTTCCAAAGCCTGACAACTCTTTCAGCAAAGAAATTTTTCTTAATACCCAATCTAAGTCTCCCTTTGAGGCCACTACCTCTTGTCCTGTTGCTTGTTACTTGGAGACGAGACCAACCGCCACCTGGCTACAGGCTGCTTCCAGGTAGTTCTAGAGAACAATAAGATCTCACCCTAGCCTCATTTTCTCCATCCTAAACAACCCCAGCTCCCTCACCCACTCCTCTATGGACTTCTCTGCTAGACCTTTCACCAAAACCGTTGCCCGTCTCAGGGTGTACTCCAGGACATCAATATCCTTGTGAGGAGCCCAGAACTGGACACAGGACTTGAAGCGCAGCCTCACCAGGCTGAGACAGGGGGACAATCACTGCCCTAGTTCTGATACCAGCAAGGATGCCATTGGCCTTGTCCACCTGGGCACACTACTGGCTCATGTTCAGCTGGCTGTCAACCAGTTCTCCCAGGTCCTTTTCAGCCAGGTCTTTCCAGTCACTATTCCCCAAGGCTGTTGTGACCCAAGAACAGGACTTAATTGGGCTGTGAACCTGATACAATTGGCTTCGGCCCGTCCAGACAGCCTGTCTAGAACACTCACTAGAGCCTATGTACCCTCATTTTGGTCCCCAGCAAAATCTACACAGTATCATGAGCTATTTCTTCTTCTCTTAACAATCCTGTTAAATGAGATGTTTGAAGAAACCTGAGCCAAGGGAAAGATTTTTTCAGTCTCTTTTGAGTAGTCATCATTCTTCTCCCTTCTTTTCCATTTTGTAACCCTCTATCTGCAACAGTTCCAAAAGGCCTTATTTGAAGAAAGTTATGAAAAACAGAGATGGGCTTAGATAATCTAACTAATTACAGAAACACATAAAGTTTACTCATACATATATATATAACAATTGTGTCTATTTCTTGGCATAACACTTGTTCTGGAGAGTTGTTTTTACGAGAACAGGAATATTTGACTACTGCTGTGGTGTATTTGAGCCATTAGAGCAGTTTACAGCAGAGTTCAAAGATTAAATGTTTCTAAACTGATGCTATGGTCAAACAATTCATAGCATCAGCTGTGAGGAAGGTGCTTTCTGTGTCCAGTAAGTCTTACCCCCTATATTAGATAAAATGTACAGCTGGGGATGTGACAAGGTTTTCATCAAAGTATATAACTCAAAGTGTAATTGCACCAACCTGAAATTCATTGTGATGTTTTCTTTATTCCATAGTGCTTCAAAGTAGGCTGTATGCGCAGATAGTCCTTTTGGTAATGTAATGCAGAATCATTGGGAAACCAGTCAATAAAGATCTTTAGTGAAGGATTCATCTGATCTGTCTTTACCTGCTGTGAAACGTTTAGATCAAACTAGCTGTTTGAGCTCCCTGAGTGTCCAGTGGGTCCCTTTGTTTGTTATCAGATGGTCAGATAAAAACAATGGGAGATACATTTCTTTCCAGTGTTGCCTGATTTGTCAGCTGATGGAGCCTAGACACTAAGCTTCAACTAAATCCCACCCTAGATGTGCACTTTTTGGCTTTGTTCCTGTTCTGATCAGTCTCAAGTAATTCTCTGTATTTCTAGTAAATGAAGAGTTACTTGGAACATGTAAGAAAAGCAATGAACACCCAAGGCAGATAAAGCCAATACAGATAAGAAAGATCCTCACCTGTTCAGGTGCATCATACTGGGCTGATGAAGTTAGAAGCAAATGGAGTGGAGTTTGCGGGGCTTAAGAAGTCAGGACTAAGCCTTAATTCATATCCTTGCCCTGCCAAGGAGTAACTCTGAAGCTACTGTTTGGTTCTTAGTACACAAACCTCAGAGTCTCCCTGGTGACAAGGTTCTTCTTGACTACGTTTTACCTGGAATCATAGAATGGCTTGAGTTGGAAGGGACCTTGAAGGTCATCTAGTTCTGATGCCTCTGCCATAGGCAGGGACACCTTCTGCTAGACCAGGTTGCTCAACAGCCTAACCTGGTTCTTGAACACTTCCAGGGGTAGGGCATGCACAATATCTCTGGACAACCTGTTCCAGTGCCTCACCACCCTCTCAGTAAAGAATTTCTTCCCGCTATCTAATGTAAACCTACCCTCTTTTAGTTTAAAGCCATTCCCACTTGTCTTACCACTACATGTCCTTATGCAAAGTTCCTCTCCAGCCTTCTTGCAGGCCCCCTTTAGGTACTGAAAGGTTGCTACAAGGACTCCCCAGAACCTTCTCTTCTACAGTCTGAACAGATCCAACTCAGCCAGGGTTCACAGGACACGGTAGAAAAGAAAAGCAGTCAAGACAAAATTTCGCATTTCACCTTTGGGAATTATTTTTTTTAAAATGTCTCACCTCTGATTGTTGTTTTCTTTTCACAGCTACTCGCAGAGGACTGGCCCTTTGGCGTCGAAATGTGCAAATTAGTACCTTTCATTCAAAAGGCATCAGTGGGCATCACAGTGTTGAGTTTGTGTGCTCTCAGTATAGATAGGTGAGACACATTTTTCATCGAACTGTAATTTCTTTTCTATATGGGAATTGGCTCAAATTCATCTTTCCATTCAGCCAATATAATACAAATAAGATGAGTTTGAGTCAGTTAAACCAGGTGGGTTTTCTCATATTTTTAATTTGTAAATGCTGTTGCTTCAGGTACCGAGCAGTTGCTTCTTGGAGTCGCATTAAAGGAATTGGAGTGCCAAAGTGGACTGCTGTTGAAATTGTACTGATCTGGGTTATATCAGTGATACTAGCTGTTCCAGAAGCTATTGCATTTGACATGATTACGATGGAGTACAGAGGAAAGGATCTTAGAATCTGCTTGCTTCACCCCACACAGAAAACATCCTTTATGATGGTAAGACACATTTATAAAATGTCACGAAAAGTTACTTGGATCTTCTCAGTGTTGTGTGGCTGTAATGTGCACAGGTGTATATGACATGTAAGTGAATATAATGCTCAAATGAAATGCTGATATTTTTTAAATGCATTAGTTAAAAAAAAGAGCATGCATAAACATTTGACTTTTTGTGGGCTTTGAACATATCACTGTCTTGTCCTGTTTTCTCATCTGTAGTACACCTTGTAGAGATGCTTTTCAGGACAGACTGAAGAATTAGTTATAGCAAACTTAGCAAAATGCTCAACATCCAACTCCTAACAGTGTTTTTGCTTTTCATTCTAGTTTTACAAGAAAGCTAAAGATTGGTGGTTGTTCAGCTTTTACTTCTGTTTGCCACTGGCTATTACAGCATTTTTCTATACGCTTATGACTTGTGAGATGTTACGAAAGAAAAGTGGGATGCAGATTGCTTTGAATGACCATTTAAAACAGGTAAACATTTATGTCTGACAACTGCTGACTGTAGACAGGATGACAGTAATGCTTTTACTGACTTTACTGCCACATCATTGTTCTGTTCCTGGATGATGACTTCAGGATTACTAGTAAAGAGAAGTTTCCTAGCAGCAGTGCTGCTGAACTCATATACATATGTGTGCACCACAGCTCTCAGAAACCTAAGATTTTAACAGACAATCACAAAACTGTTTCTTTCTTCTTTGGTTTTAATGCTTCAGGTTTTATAGTTTTTATTTCTTCTTTACGATAATTAGAGCTGGATATTACATAATGCAAACTTTAGTCATGCTGTAGTCTAGAATGCAGTGGTATGAAACTTAATTATTTTGAAACAAATTCTTGCTGAACTCTAGTGAGGTTAGCAGTCAGTATATGTTAGCAGAACAAAACACATTCCAGGATACATTTCAAGTTAGTAGTGCACCAGACACAAACATCATACATCACTAGAATTAAACTACATTTGTTCTGTAATGTGTATTTTTGCCCTTTTCCTCTTACCTCTTTAAAGTTGTAATTGAAATCTCTTGGCGCATTTAACATGAGACCTGAGATCAAAGCACAAGAAAATGCAATTGAAAACAAACTGGTATTTGAAAGTGATTTGGGATACAAATATGTTCTTAATTTTAATTTAAATTACTGTTTTCATGACCTTGATTTTTCATATTGTTACTCATACTTTTTGAAATAAGAGATACAGTGAGTCAGTGCAAGACATCTAAAACAAAATATTAAGTACATAGTCCAAGAAAATAAGGTATTCAATGTTCTCCTAACTCCTATTTTGATAAGCTTTTTTTATCTTGTTTATTAAACATTTGGATATTTGAAGACAACAACAATCCAGAGAGAATCAGAAACTGTAACGCTGTTCTGCCCAATTTTCTTTCTCAGAGACGTGAGGTGGCCAAGACTGTGTTCTGTCTGGTACTTGTTTTTGCCTTGTGTTGGCTTCCACTTCACTTAAGCAGAATATTAAAACTCACTATTTATGATCAGAAGGATCCCAACAGATGTGAACTTCTAAGGTGAGACTGCAAAAATAAAATGCTTAAACACTGCTGGCATTCTCCATAAGCATATTTGGATTTCCTAGTGAACTGTTTTACTCTGTGTGTCTGATGCTGTCCCTGCTTCTTCATCCAGTACCCTTTGGTTTCACTGCAGTAGCAGAGGAAGAAAATTGTGAGGAATTTCCTATCTTTTCCCTGTCTTACTCCTGTTTCTTTTTGGGACTGTCCTACTATCTTGTAGTGCAACAAGAGTAGAAGGGAGATTTCTGTCCCTGATTGCCCTTTCAGCAGAATAGCTGGGATTCAGTTTGTGCAGAAAAATGTCATGAACATTTTCTTCCACAATTTAAGGTGGCTGGATCTTCTGAAATTATTTGCATGCTGGTTCAGACTTTAATGTTGAGCACAACTGTTATCTCTGTGCCTTAATCTTGTTGATTTAAGCCCCCTTACTATTTAATAGTTAGTCTTGACTGAGTGGACTCCAGTTTTCATAGTTGTAAACCTCAACTAAGCCTTTTAAGAGAAAATGAGAAGTATCTCACTTTAATTTCCACACAGCTTTTTTCTTGTGATGGACTACATCGGTATCAATATGGCTTCACTGAATTCCTGCATCAATCCTATAGCTCTGTATTTGGTGAGCAAAAGATTCCAAAACTGCTTTAAGGTAAGAGGCTGCTGGGAGCTGCTCCTCTGGTTAAAAGATTATGTCAGCAGTAAAATGGATTCCTTAATGTGCACAAAGTTTTAAATGGTCATTAAATGTTACTTTAAATTTTAACTATGTTGTGGTAAGAGTTCTCTCCCTCTACTGCTGAAGCTACATAGGAAGGCACTAAGGTTTGGTGGGAACAAAAAGAGAAAGCAAAAGAGCAGAGTGGATAATAAACCTCTTGGCACCATGTTAGTCAGTGCTACATCACGTCCTGACTGAACCTGGCACCCAGCCACTTCCAGAGCCTTGACGAAGCAGACTCAGGCCATGCTGCAGAGATTCACATAGGCGTATCCTCTGCAGCCCAATGGGGAGGGCACTGACCCTGGGTACCCCCCATCCTGACTGAGCACTTCAGTCAGTTTTGTAAGGCAGAGGGTGCAGGTATCCACTCATCCCTTTCCAGTGCCAGTACTTTATGAGAGATCTGTTCATAGTTTTGCCTTGGTCTGAGTGAATAGACCTGGACACTAATTCTCCACATAGGATTTGAGACTCTAGATTGCATGTGGGCTTTCAGCCATTTTGTCTACTTGGAAAATGTCCAGATTTGGACTTTTTTGTGGCCCCTTTCCATCTTCAGACGCTATTAGAGTTCTTGTATTACATATGGCAAATTCTTTTATTTTTCTTTTCTTGCCAAGCATTTAACCATCAGCCACTGCTAGGCTTATTGCCTGGCTGTGTAAATTCTTTACTGGCTATATCTTTCAGTCAGGAGCCAGCCAGCTCTACATCTAGTCATGATAATGAATTTCCCACATAACTGCGACAGCACATGTTGCAGAAGTTTAAGTGATGGTCATGTCTTCCCTGTGTATGTTGCTGGTTCCATAAAAAAATCACTGCAGCTGAGAGCACACCTTTAGCATCCTGGGCATGGAAGTAAGTGGGTGTGACGAATACCAGATGGACTTCCAGCACTCAAAGGCTACACAGTAGCATCAAAAAAAGGGCCTGCAAGTACACTTAGTAAATGTGTGAATTGTATGTAGGTTTTGACCATACTTCTACTTGCTTCTCTTTTTCCACCTCAAAAAAATGAGCTACATAACAGCATCTTGCTTAGAAAGTATAGATGTTTGTATATTTTTTTTCCCAAGAAGGATCATGCAAGAAAGGACAAGGAGTCACAATTTTATTTTCTGGTGCATTTAGAATTGCAGATCAGATTTGAAGGAGTATGTGTGTGGATGATATCATATATAACTCACTATAACTCTTCCTACTCTCCATCACTCAGATTGCTAATGGGGCAAGCCAGTAGTTAGCAGCCATTTGAGTAACGAAGAGTGTAATCCCATTTTTTTGCTTATGCTGTAGTCCCAAAATGGCAGCTTGTATATTTGCCATTTCCTACCATACCCCTGCAGAAGGGAAGCTTTTCAGTGCATTTTGCCACATGTGCAAAACAGTGATGTAAAATGTTTATTCCTTTCATTTTAACAGTCATGCTTGTGCTGTTGGTGCCAATCCAAAGATCTGTTGTCCCTGGAGGAAAGACAGTCCTGTTTAAAGTTCAAAGCTAATGATCATGGATATGATAATTTCCGCTCCAGTAACAAGTACAGCTCTTCATAAAACAAGCATAAAAGGTATATTCTCTTACATTAAAGTTGGTGCCTTTTTAAGTAAAAGTGACAATTACTTACAATGAGATGATAACATTCAGAAATACCTAGTTTTGTATTTGCACAAAAAAAACCAAAGAGCATGAAAAAAAATTGCCCTAAAACTGTGTGATATTGAAAATCACAGCCATTTATTATATCGTCATTTATGGAACATGAAGAAAAGCACAGAAAGAACAAGTCATTGTTAGCACTTGAATATTTCTGAATCAGCGCTTCCAAATGATCCCCACTTCCTGTACATTAAACGGTCATTTGTATTCTCTGTAACAGTTGTAGGAACAGAAGTCACAGTAATTACTAAGCAGTATAATATAAAGTTGATTGGATCAAAGCCATTATTATATATAACTCAATGTATTATCTTTTATAAAACAGAGTAACCACCATCCCTATTGTGACTTTTTTAAAAAAATAAATAATTAAATAGAAGTTTGTATAGAAGTTTAATAGTTTTAATAGAAGTTGAAATGTAAAAAAGGTGGCATTTTTATCAGGGATACTGTAGAGGTAGCTACTGAAAATATTAAAAGATGCAGTAAAGTCAGAAGTACATTTTACTTTGATGATTGTTTTTACCTATTATTCTTAGAAGGAACCTCCAAAGGATTCTGTAAATACCATTCTGTAGCCCCTGTGCATGTACAGTGCATTTGGCAGCACCTTGGGTAAGAGTATTTGTATTTACTCATAGCAAAGGAGGGAAAAACACACCAAAACAAAACAAAACAAAACAAACAAACAAACAAAAACAAACATTCAAGCAATGGCTAGTATTTCAGCTATTTTTAGCTGAAAACAATTTATTGTATTCAGTGTAAAAAGTGGGCATTTCAAAGCCTGATAGTTCTTTCCAGGAGATACTTTTGCAATAATTTGCAACTGTTTTTGCAATCCAAATACTGTCTTGGGGGAAAATTCTATAGAAATAGCAGGTGGGAAAAAATGTAACCAAGGAAAACAGAGAGAGAATTTGGACTCCTATTTTCATTCGGATTTATATCTCCATAAAGGAAATAATTCATGAACTGTACTTCTAGAGAAAAGTACTATGTAGCATACTCATCTTCATACTGTTTTAAAATGTGTTCTACTTCTGTAGTTCCATATTTATGGGCATAGGAAGATGTGTGATTAGTTTCTGCATTTGTAAATAGTTTAGAGAAACATAATTAATTGTAAAGTATTAAGATATGGGCCGGACCCTGTAAGAAAACGGAAAGATAAAGATGCCTGGAGTAGACATGATGCGTGTTGCCAGGAGCAATGCACATTCTGTACATACATGACAGGTCATTCTTTGGCTTTTCATTTCCTATTAATTTGTTACAGACATCCCCAAAATTTATTAACATATTTCATGCACTAAAGCATGAGTTTTTCAAGAAAAATAGTCATACAACATGCTTTTATAAAAGATGTGTTTTCAACAGGCTTGGTATTTTATTATAATAAAATTATTTATCAAAACTCAGGAACTTTTTTGTTTTAAATTTCCAAATTTCACATGTAAGGATTTTTATCTTGTTTTCCAATCTTAATTAACTTCAGATTTTTTTAATAAAGTGCCTTACATATACTCAGGATGAAAACGGCTTCATTTAAATGTTCAGATGATGTTACCTTAGATGGGTTTCTGACTTTAGGTAGCTGCAGCTACCTTGCAGAAAGCTAGTAACGGGGGCAGTGAACTCAAATCCTAATGTTGCCCCCATGAATAGCTAGTAAGTGTATGCTTGTATAATCAAGCTGAAGAGGACCTAAGCACATGCATTTGAGCATGGGCACGTGTGTGTGTGTGTGTGCGCGCGTGTGTGTGTGTGCGCCCGTGCATGAGAGTATTGTGTGCAAGTGTGTATGTTGTCTACCATTAGGTTGCTGTTATCATCTTTCTACAGCACATGAACTCGACTGCCATAATACTGAACTTGTATAAATCAATTTTAAGTTTTGTTTTTTACATTTTTACCTTAACTTTCATGGTAACTTTCTCACAGTAAGCCGTGAATATCACTTCACTTCACCCTACCTGCATCTATTTCTGTGAAATGCATTTCATCTGTTAAGGATGGATAATCAGTTAAATCCTAAGTTTGATACTGATCAGTGTTATTTTCATCAAGTTATATGGTTACAATATTGTATATATATATTATTGTTATTTCTATTTAAAATATAGCTGTTGCATTGGCAACTGTATAACATACTTTTCAATTTTTCCTGGACTAATTCTTTGTTAAGTTCTTCTACGCCAAATATTTAGGTGTTGCAAATAAAAACCATATATACTTCCCCCTTTTGGGGTTAATATATTAGTCCACTTTTTGTCTTTTATTCAGTATTATTCAAAGCAGTATTTTTAGTGAAGCTCTCATTTCCTCTCATAAAAAATCTCATAAGTTCTGCTCCAATACAGTTCTAGCTAAGATTAAATTTCTTAATACTCAGCACAGGTGTTTTCTGAAATCCTCAGTGCAGGTCTATTCCTCCATTCACTGAAATCAGTTCAATTCAGGGGCAGAACTAGGACACAACATAACTCTTCAAAAAAGCTAGCTGACATTTGCTACCTTGAATTAAAAAAAAAAAAAAAAAAAAATTCTTTTTTTAAAGAAGTTGATTAGAAAAGTTAGGAAAAGAGGGTAAAATCACCTTGTGGGGTAAAACACCCAGTCTAAGGCTCTCTAAGCCTAAAATGGGGGTAAGCAGAACAAGTGTGGAGAGGCCTGGACATCTTTATAGGAGTGTGATGTGCTTGCTGAGAATGGTGTGACAGCGTGAGAGTCACCTGTCCCAACAGTCTGAAGAGTTGATACAGAATGGCTCAAGATGAAAATAATAACTTGTAAGAAATTATATCACAACTCTGAGTTTTGGCCTTCAGATAGTAGAGTGATTTTAGTTCCCCACCTGCTCTGAATTCTGCCTAAACTGAATGTAAACACTGGTACTACACCTCAGAGAATCAAATGCAAAATACGAGAGTTAGGGAGCATCTTCTGTGAACTCTGACATTTCAGTGTCCCAAACAGCTCTTAATAAACACACAGCTGGCTTAGCAAGAGAATGTTGTATGTACTGAAATAATGTTTAAAGGATTTTTTTTAATTGTTCTGTATAGCTATGTAAAATAATTCGATATTTCATTTTCTGTGTTCACGTAAAATAGCAACTTCTGTGGTTCACGCAGTGTAAACATACAAAATTACCAATAAAATATTTGTAATTTTAATTCATTACAAAATGACGTCTGGCCTTTTTTCTTCCAGGGGGTCCCATTTAATTATTAAACAGTAACAGTGATGTAAAAAAAAGCAAGCAATTCAGAAGAACTAAATATCAAAGCTTTTGAGTGGGATGGTTTTATGTAGCTAGTTGAAAATTGCAGAGAGTTCAGACTCGTGTATGCCTTGCAAAATTGTCTGATGTTTATTGGAACAATCGTGCCTATCTTTGCTCTGTTTGTTTTTGCTCAGAACATCCCTCGCAATCGCTTCTCTCCACACCCATATATAGTCACAAATTCTCTTCTGTTAGGGACATTGCAAATAAAAGGCATGAAGCTTTTAATTAATTAATTTAGAAGTGTATGCACTCAATGCTGGAATATGCTGCATGAACACCATCATCCCTTTGTATGCTGATAATGTAATTTTGTGCACATTTCAATTTTCATAAAGCAGTGGAAAACAATATCACACTGCATGTTCTGTAACTGGTCAAATATATAACTTCATGACCTTGCAGTATCTGTAGATGCCAAAATGTGTTCAATGCTATTGTTGTTTTGTTCTAAATAGTTAGGTTTCCTTCTCTACGTGGTGACCTTCTGCATCCATGTAGATTTGTCTTTTTTCATGGTCTCAGGACCTTGAGCACATAGTTTAAAGTTTCCTGTGCCTGGAAAAAAAGCACTTGGAAAGATGAAATGTCTTTTAAGTAAATGTTCTATTTAATATCTCTCATGGCCTCTTCACTTCCTTTCCCGTTATTCTGTGCTATGGTCCAAGGTCTTCACCAGCTGCTTATGAAGAAGCATTTTTTGAATATTTTTTAGAAGATCCTACAGCCTTCTACAGGTAGGCCATAGTCTTCACAGCTGAGCAAACTTTTTATCTCCTATAGTCTTGGCTCTTGCATTAGGGACATTAGCTGCAGTTTATTGTCAGTTTTCTAAATATACTAGAACTTTCCCAGCAACATGCATATACATGTGGCTTACATTCTTCAGACACTGACTCACTCCGATGACTCCTGAGAAGGGCAGATTTGGCATTCTGGTGTTAGTGGAGCAGGATAGTCCAACTAGCAACCTGTGGCTGGGTCTGGTCCATAGAGTGGTTCATTTTTACTGTACTCTGCTGTCGCCTGCTGCTCTGACCATCTGTGTTCTTGTAGTCTGCTCAAGAAGGCCCAAGAGTGCTCCTCGTATGCTGTGCACTTCTGTTCAAGTTTCTAAGCCAAGCTGTTGAACACATCAGAAGACCAAGAGAAAGAAAAGGACTCAAAATTAGCCTTATATGTTCTGCTGGTCATTTTCCTTCTCAGTCAACAGTGGTAAGAGTCCTGTGTTGCATAACAGCAGTAGTCACACAGTTTACTGGCTTGCAATTGCTAGCTTAAAAACATTAAATAAACCCCTGACATCTGGTCTCCTCGACCTCTTATGCGCTCTCATTTAGCTGTGAAGGAGGTCCCAAAGCTCACCCTTACCAGTGAAAAGGCACGACAGCTCCCACCCAATTCTCCTTCATCCTCTTGAAAAATGAAACTGTCAGAAAAATCTACTTTAATAAAAAGTAAAACCTTCAGAAATTAATATTTTACCTTATTATTCAGTATCCTAAACTTCCATAAAAATCTTTGTGACAATCCAAGGATGTCCTGATCATGGCAGGTAGTATTTGGAAGGAATTTTAAAGTATGATAATGTGCAAAAACACATCAGTATTTAAATGCCACCCATCAGTGGATACCTACAATTATAACTTCAGTGTTGCCATAAAACTTTACATCCTCTATAGACACCTTAGATGAGTGCCCTGGAAAAAAAAGTGGAAGTCAAATCGTGAAACCCAGTAAAACCTGATAAGGAACACTGATAAGGAATTAGGGTAACCACAAACCGCATCTTCCAGAAATTTCTTCTACTTGTTTCGCTCTTGGGTGAGCAGAAATCACAAATCTGATTATCCTAAAGAAACTGAATCAGTGGTGAAACCCAGAGAGCCAGACAATGGCTCTCATTTGAAGTTACCAGGAAAAGGTTAATGTCAAATCCCCATGATGCTCACATCTTAAGATAGACAGGTTCAACACATGCTCAGCCTTTGCAAGGGCAGGACAGAAACGTGCCAAGCTAACAAAATCAAGACTTGTTGATTTGGTAAGTTTCAGTCTGAACTGCAAGCAAGATGGCAAAATTAAGGTAATCTGGGTGTCTTTATTATTTTTTCCTTTTTTTT